>PVIJ01003690.1:0-129991 GCA_004024925.1 Scalopus aquaticus
GGAGGGAAGGGAAAGGGCACAAAATGGAATAGAAAAGAACACAAGGGACCATGGAGATGGATCACGGGTGAATTGGTGGTGGGCTACCCAAGGGGAATGCAAAATGTAAAAGACATAAATAACAATAAAAATATATATTATGAAAAAAAAAATAACAATAAAAATATATATTATATAAAAAAATTATTTTTAAAATGGACTAAGTGCAAACATCCATGTGTAGAAAGGTGCATGTAATATACTAGAATTCATCTAGGAAGGAAAATCTTGGTTTTATCTTCACAGACTATGAAAGAATAAACCAATAACTTAGATTTATGAAGGGGTCCAGGAAAATGGCTGAAGGGAAAATATATCTTAGTTTATAGAATTGATTTTGAAACCATTTAAATACTTTATATAATTACACAATAAAATTAAACTAAAAGGAGCAATCTTAAAATTAAAGCAAAATGCAATAAATCTAACTGAATTGATTTGTTGGGCATAACAATAAGAGGAATTATTATTACTATTATTGTTACTATTGAGGTAATATTGGCTAACAACACTATATATGATTCAGAGGTATAGGATCACCTCCCTTCAGATGTATGTTATCACATCACACCCATCACTAAGGCACCCAGAGTCCACCATGGTCCATTAGACACCTTCCACATTGCTGTCCTCCCTCCCTGTATGGAAGCCTCAATTCTGCAGTCAGATTTCTTGGGTTGCTGTTGGTTTGGTTTAATCTGACTCTGTTCTATTTCTCTATATTCCACATATAAATGGCTCCATCCAGTTTTTATCCTTTTCCTTCTGACATCTTGGTTAGCATTATCCCTCCAGTTCCATCCATGTTCTTGCAAATGGTAATCATTTACCTTTTATTCTTTTTTAATAACTGAGTAGTATTTCATTGAGTTTATATACCACATCTGCCCTCGGGCACTTAGATTATGTCCATAATTTGGCTGTTGTAAATAGTGCTACAATGAACATGAATATATATATTCTCTTAAATTTATGTTTTAGCATTCTTCAGGTTGGCACCTAGGTGTGGAATTGTTGGATCCTGTGGTAGATCTAAATTTATAATATTTTGAGAAATCGCCATCCTGTTTTCCACAGGGGCTGGACCAGTCTGCAGTCCCATCAACTGTGTATAAGGGTTTCCTTCTCTCCACATAAGAGGAATTATTTTAAGTTAGTTTAAAACAGTTTTAAATTTGACACTACATCTCCAATGGAATTTATCCCTAAGGACAAGCACATAAATCAAAATAAAAGTGAAATCTTAAATTCTTTCAGTAATCACATTGTTAATGGTACTATTGACATTGTTATTCTAAAAGTGTTGTGTGTATATTGGACAATAAAGCGAATGAGAAATTATGTTGATGTTAATGAGAATCAGAATTTTTGGCATGGGAGAAAAGAGAAACAGATGGATGTCTGCTGAAGTTAAGAAAATTTCGTAGTGTTGAATTTGAATTGGAAATATCACCTCATGATGTATTTTGTCTTTAAAAAAGTATTTTTGAATTCTAGCCAGTGAAGAGGCCTAGAGACCATGAATTATCCAGCGGTAATGAGCCCCCTTGTCTCCCAGATTGTGGTCTCTGAATATCACTTAAAGGAAGTGATACTCTTTTTGGAGACATGGGTAATTCCAGGTCTGGGGCAGGAAATGTGCAAGGTAAACTCTTATGTTTCACAGAATTCAACAGATCCCATCTGACCCGTTTATCTGACTTTGCTGGGGATACAGGGCAGAAAGGAAGCATGCCAGCAGGGCAGAAAGGAAGCATGCCAGCAGGGCAGGGGATGGCATAGTGGCCCAGTGGGAACATGAGACACAGTGGGTAGGTACAGTAATACTGCAGTGACTGCCTGGGCATCCCAGGTAGGACTGAGGTACTCGTTCCTCTGGCTGCTTGGGGTACTGACTGCTTGTAGTTCTCACCTGAGTCTCTCTCTCTGGGAATTACTTTCAGTAGGAGAGCTGCCTGGCCCAAGATCAATTGCCTTTTCAGGGGACAGCACTGCCGAAAATTGGGGCAACGTTTAAGGGTCAACCTGAGTAGGTCCCGTTGGGTTCACTGTTGCAATATATTATGGTTTAAATTTTCCCTCTTCTCCATCTTTTTCCCCTCAGTCCTCAAGAGCACTCCCCAATAAACCTTCAGTGCATAGATCTCCACCTCGTAGTCTGTTTCTTTGGGAACTTTGTCCAAGGGAATGGGTGTGGGGTCCATTCTGGCTTATAAACCCCATTCCTCATATAAACCGGTATCTTTTATTTCATTCCATGGGAATAGCTTCCAGGGGCCCTAGCAAAGGACACACTCACTTTATAAGAATGCATTGCACTCAGAGAAACTCAGATTGATTCCCACTAGGTATTTATAGTTAATTCGGTCTTCCCAGGACAGGTGTGGTTTACTAATTAGAGGTCAAACATACCAAAAGCAATGTTGCCTGGTAACATAGCTGACATTCCACCTTTATGAGGTTTCCAGGGGAACAGAGCCAGACAGGTAACCCAAGGTCATTTTTTCCATAGAGAAAGGGAATGAGTTTGTTAACCCTTTATTCACATTTAAAAAACTACAAGTTCATAATGATAGCTGAACAAAGCCAAAATCCCAACACCCTCATTTAGAGGATACTAAGAAATGACTCATTATTTTAAAATCTGGAAAACAAAGAGAAAAATAATTTATCTAGACTTCCTTTTATGAACAGTGCCTCAGGATAATGAATGAATTAATAAGGCGAATTTTCTCTTTATAGAAGTATCCCAGTTAATAAATGATGAAAGGTGGAATTAAGATTTCATCTATTTGCAACTTCCACTGAAAAAATGAATCCAGGCAGTATCATTACAGCTTATAAATTAAAAGAGACTTAAAAGATAAGAGACATATTTACCAATTGTTAGGTATGAGCCTTATTTAGATCCTCATTTGAAAAAACTGTAAAAATATTTTAATGTTATGATTCAATTGGGGTAATTTGAACACTGCCTAAAGACTGGATGATAGGGAGAAATGATTATTAATTTTTTTAGGTTTGCTAAAATAACTGTTTTTCCCTCAAAATAATCTAGTCTGTGGGGAAGCGGATAGAGCTTTAGATGAAAGCAGATTGCTCAGGTGTGACAAATGCTGAAGTTGGGCGATGGGGGTTCATTATACTATGTCCCTTATTTTTGCACGCTTGAAAATTTTCATGGTAACTAATAGAAGCACATATAGATTCATTTTTAAATTTAATAACTTCACTCCTGAGGATCTATCTTAGATGTTATCCTTACAAGGATATTTAATGTAGCAACACTAACAAAAATAAAAAATATCCTGGCAATATATTGAATACCCAACAAGTACATATGATTGAGTACATTATGATGCCATGTAGGCATCAAAACTTTATGTACATGCATGTAATTTACATACATAAATACAAATATCTGTATGAAGGCATATGAATACACAGCAGGTGTTCTGTGGGGTGTTAACATGGGTTACGTGGGGATGGGCTAAGGGAAGGCATTGGGGTAATGGTGGTCACACTGGAGTGTTCATTCATGCTCATTGCACACCTCCTGTGTGCCCAGCCTCGCCTAGGAGCTCACCATATGGAGTCGAAGAAGCCACTCCTACCCCTTGGAGGTGGCCATGATAATGAGGGTCAGAGAAGGGGTGACATGAGTAACTTATTCACAAGATGCTGTTTGCAAATTACTTAGCTTTTATGAACATCAGTTTCTTCATCTATAAAATGGGACCATAGTGTCTCTTTCATAGGACTATGATGAGGATGAAATAGTCAAGATTGTAACTGAATGCTTTTGGGCTACACTACTGTCACCATAACACCAAAACCAACTTGCTGTTATTGTTGAGGAAGAGGGGCAGTAGAGAACCAATGTAAGTGGGGGTGGGGGTGCGCTTTGGGCAGGGAAAGGTAAATGTGAGAGCTAAGCATGAAAGAGTAAAGTAGATTTTTATGTTTTTTTTTTCCCCAAGAGGAAAAGAGTAAGTCTGTTTATTATTCATTAATTCAAAACCATTCATTTAATGTTTACCATGGAACACATTAGTGGACAAGACCCCTGCCTTTCAGAGGCTATCATCTAGAAGGAGAGATAGACTAGAGACATTCAACAAAATAAAAGAATAAATGATGTTATAAACTAGAAAGTTCCATGGAAGAAAGGAAAAGCAGGGGCTTGCCAGGGCTGCTGTAACTAAGCACTACGAGCTGGGCGGCATAAATGACAGAAATTTATTGTCTCAAATTCTGGAGGCCAGAGCCCAGAATCAAGGTGTTGGCAGGCTCAGGCATTCTCTAAGGCCCTCAGTCTCTGGGTCTCCAGGTCTCTGTCCCAGCTGCTTTGGCTTTGGCAGCATAATTCCAGTCTTCCCATGGTGTTCTCCCTCTGTGTATGTCTGTTTTGTTGTCTGAATTTTCCCTTTTTATAAAGCCACCAGTTATATTGGATTAGGGGCTCACCTTATTCCAGTCTCACCTCATCTTAACTAATTACATTGCCCTGACCCCATTTCCAAATCAGGTCGAACTTCTGAGCTACTTACTGGGTATTGGGACTTTGACAGATGAATTTATATAACCAGAAGGGAGATTGAAGGGCCCAAGTGGATGGGCAGGCAGCTGTGTTAAGTAGGGAAACTTGCCGAGAAGGGGACACTGGAAAGAGGGCTTGTAGGCTGTAGGCTGTGTGGCTATCTGAAGAAGAGGCAACAGCCAAAGTCATCATGGGAGGAGGGTGCTTGGCATTGCCCAGGCTTGGCATCTGTGCAGCAGAGAGAGTGGGCAGGAGTGAACTGGAGATGAGGTCAGGTCCAGTTTCAGTCCTGGATCATGTGACCCTTGGAGGCCCGTGAAGGGCACTGGCTTTCCTCAAAGCACTGTGGGGAGCTATTGCAATTTTCTGGGTAGTGTCAGTGTTGATAAGACACTGTGGATGGGTTGGGGAAGCAGTCAGGAAGGCTTGACTGAGATCCAGGTGGGAGATGACTGATAGGAGAGAGGGGAGAATTGCTGCAGCAATGTCTTAAGTAGAGAAGTAGGGGTGGGATCTGGTGCTCAAAAAGAGGGATTGGCTTTAGAAAGCCACAACTTGGGTGCTGGACCTCTAAACATATGTCTGTTTTAAATGCTTTTATATTATGTCATATTTAAATAATCTAATAAAATACATGGTGGACAGAGGCCCTTGATAAAAATTAATTTCATCCTTCCCCCTTCTGCCCTAGAGTCTCGCCGCCTTTGCATCCACCCCGCTATTCTCCATTCCCAACCACTGGCCTTAACTCCACTGACTCGTTAATCCTTGAACAGTGGGACCCGGGACCCGGTGTTGGTTAAAAGAAATGAATTTTGAATGATCTTCTGAAGAATCAGGGGTTTTAGAGCCAGTGCCTGGGTGCCCAAGTGAGGGAAAAGGAAATGTCAAGTAGGGGAACTCCTGGGTTTTCCTGCCCATTCCACCTACTTCATTCTCCCTCTTAATCCAGAAAAGCTCCATTGTCATAATTTGTAAATAAAGGCTCCTTAAAGACATTTATTAAAAAATATTTTTACTTCTTTGAAGCAACCTATTGTCTTAAAGCATTTCTCCTGCTGAAATCTTTAAAAATGCTTAAAACCAAAGAAATGAGTTTCTAACAGTGGAAGTTTAGATCCTGATTCTCACTGTTTTATTTTTGACTTCATCAAACAATAATGCTAAGGACAATAGTAACTAACATTTATTGAGGTCTAAACTTGCTCTTGTGTGGGATGCTGCCTGGGAATTGCAAAGAATGAATCTGTGCATTGTCAAAGTCGTGGGTTCACAAAGTCTTGCAGTGTTGGTGCTTAAAAAGCTCATAACAATATTCTAGTTCCCACACTCTTATTTTATTCGTAAATAACTGAGAGAATGTTGGCATGGTCAAGGTCATTCAGGAACAGGTGGGTCCAGAAACCAAGCAACCTCCATCGTAGGCCCTCTGTTTTCCCATTACAACCTTCTGGAAGGCAGGAATCCTCAGGCTAGGCTAAGGAGAGCCATATTCCAGCTGTTGAAACAAAGGGGAGACAGGAAATGTGTACTGAAGACATTTGATGTGACATTTACCATCCCTAGGAGGTCAAGTTTACAAGCTCCACCACATTTAAGAGCCTTTTAAAGTCTCTAATTGCTCATTTATCTGATGTTACAAAAACAGTCTCCGCAGATACATACTGACAGGTAAATAGCTTGTTAAGAATTTATTTAAAATGATAAACTAACACAATGCACCTTCTCTTGAGAGAATCATCAAAAGCTCAGGAAGCACCATAGTCTGCAGTGCTATTTCTACTGTAGTCATTATTGACTGTAGCTTCCTGATTTTCCTGGGAGAATATTTCATTTCTTGGTCCATGAACTACTGTAAGTGAATCTGCCGTATCCTGTGGGGACAAGAAGATCAGAGTAACCTACTGAAGGTAAGAAAACAGTTTGGGGGTGGTCAGACCTGTGTGATTCCTACTCTGCTTCTTAGATCTGTCTTATTTTGGGTAAACATTTAACTCTCTAAGCCTTGATTTTCTCTTAGTAAAATTGGAATTAAAATAATACGTGCCTTAGAGAATAGCTGCCATAATGAAATGAGCAAAGCCTGCAGATCTCCCTGGGTATCACCTGTCTCCTGGCAGGTGCCAGCAGGCGGGAAACGCTCTTGCACTCCAAGCTTACTCCTTGCACCAGTGGCATCGGCACACTCCAGTTTGGGGGTACAAGATTGTAGATTTTGAGTCAGTCTCATTAGGTTCAAGTTTCTGTTTAGTTATTAATTAACTATGAAACTTTGGATGAATCACTTAATATCTCAAAGTTGTTTGTTCATCTATGAAATCAGAGAGGTGATAAAGGGAGTAACTTAATGGGTCATTTTTAAATTTGAATGAGATGGTGTGTTGTCTTGTATGATGTCTATCGTGAGGAATACTGTTGAGATTTTCCCTCCGGAAGTAGCAAATTTACCTATGGCAAATAAAACAAATTAATATGACATTTTGGCATAAGGAAAGATATTTCTATGCATCTGCCTCCTAGCAAAGTACTTTGTATCTCTGGTTTCCAGAGCACAAGCTACCATCTGTTTATCATAGCACAAATCTTATTAGTGATTAGGACACTTGAGGCAGTTGGAGAAGAGAAGAGAAGAGGAATGGGGTAGCAGTTGGCTTGAGAGACTCACACCAGCAGGGCTGGAATGACCCCAGGGATCATCTGGTCCAACTCCTGTTGCTAGAATATTCCTCCAGCATTTCTGACTTACGCCCTCTCAGCATCCCCCTGGCGTTGAAGAACTTCTTCCTTCTGCCTGAGGAAGACCATTTCAGTTCAGTTTAGATTTCTAGTGGTTGCGAAGCTCCTAAGTTGAGTTATGTGTGGTGATGCTAAAGGAAACAGTCACTTGGGAACTGGTAAAGATGGAACGTTTGAGTCCTCCCTAACATTATATGTTGAAAATTAATCTCTAATGTGATGGTATTTGTAGGTGAGATGTTTGGGAACCAGTTAGGTCATGAGGGTGGAGTCCTCAAGAATGGGATTAGTGAGTGTATAAAAGAGGTCCCAGAGGTCTCCAGTGCCTCTTCTTGTGTGGTTCTGCTAATTCTAAGCTGCCTGACTAACCACCATTTAGTTATCTGCAAGCTCTGCTTTCCTTCCCAAGGTCAAGTACTGCCTGGTCAATCAGCTTTAGGAACCCAACCCTACAAGGTGACTTTCATCTTCTAAGCAGATCACTTAGGGGAAGGGAATGCATCACAAGGTATGATGGGCAATGCCCAGAGGGCTGAGGACCGATGCAGGACAAAGACCCCCAGAAGCTGATCTATGGAACACCTTGTTGATAGGATTGAGTCCTTGGCTGGGGAATTTAAGGCTTGACCTCAAAGAGTCATCAACCAGAGAAGATGATCTTGGAGAGCAGATCCACAATCCCTGATGCTATAGATAATAGGTCACACCTTTTATCTACTTTCGCTCTTCTTCTTTTTTCCTTTTTATGCGTATACTGATGTAATCCCACTGCCCACTTATAACATATAAAAGACCGCACCAGGACGAGTGACTTTTCCTGCCTCATCATACGCCGACGCCGACGCCTCCCCTCCTTTTGGGAACCCCAATCTGGCTGGAGCTGGCCTCCAGCATCTTCTGCCATGTAAGGTCACAGCAAAGGACATCAGCCTGTGAAACCAGGAAGTGGACTCTTACCAGACCCTGAACTTGTGCTTGACCTTGGGTTTCCTAGCCTCTAACACTGTGAGATATAAATAACCTTCGTTTAAACCATTCAATCTGTGGTATTTTTGTTATAACAGCATGTCCAAAAGGACTAAGGCAAAAAGTGGACCTCAGGGTTTAAAAAGAACGTGTCACTTTCTTTTAATGAAATTATTTTAGTTGATTTTTATTCACTAACAGACTTTGGGGACTATATACTCCAAAATTATAAGCTACATTTTTTTCTGACATTTTCATGTATTTGTAATAAAAGGTTTCTGAATTCTCCAGGAAGATAAATAATTTCTTGATTGAATCAAGCAAATAACCTATTTACTTTGTATTAGTTCCAAGCTACACTTGAGACATCAATTTTCTCTTGTGCTCTTCATATGAAAGGAAACATCAGCCTTATTTCTCAGAACCCTCATTCTATAAGAGTTCTGTTTGCTTAACAATAGCTGGATGAGGTTGTTTGCTTGGACAATCCAAATCCTTGCCAATCTAGCAGGACCTATACCTTTATGGGGTGGAATGTAAGTCCACCTTGCTTGGTTTCCAGCCATGAACAGTCTCTGCATTAGCTCAATTTCCTCTATAGCCAGGGATAATAATTCCAGGCAGAAGAGTAATGGACTTCTTTGCCCATTGGGTCACTTGGGTGCAGAATCTACCATGAGCAGGCCTCAATCTTGATTTCCAATTCAAAGAAGCCATTTCACAAATATGACAAGTGACAAGACTTCCGTCTTGGAATCTAAGACTTTTTTTTTTTTTTGTAGAAGAACTGGGATATAGGCCAAAGGTGCAGAGGGTGAGAGGAATCACCAGAGACAGAGTGGCGAGCAGAACAGGCAGATCTACTGAAATACACTGCTGAGGGGAACAGTGGGAGAGGCAGGAGAGGTCTGCTGAGCCATATGTGGGTTAGCTCTTTGGCCGGGGATCGAACTCAGGCCATAATGGTGATGCTCCTAGGTCACCAGGGAAGCACCTAAGACTTTTTAAACTAGTAGAGCCCAGAGGTAGAGTGGCAGGAAGTAACACTTCCGCAAATAGATTATCAGGTATAATAATGGGAGGCCTGACTCATACCTTTTGATTCTTAGTCACATGTGCACACTAATAATGGGGGACCTTTCATATAGTGGGTGTAGATTGAAAAACACTTTTTAGGATAGTAGACCAGTCTTACAAGGAGTCTTTGACAGGACATTATACAATCCTTGCTGTTCAGTTGCTTCTCAGAATCATTTGAATTCCATGAGCATCAGCCACTGTTGCATTTCTTTTACTGTGAAAATGAGTTATTGATAAGAATCAATGCTGTGAAGATGAACAGTGAATGAATATTTCTTAGGGTCATCTGGTGCCTGTGGGCATGATAGGCTGACCCATGTTCAGTGGAAGGGCCTGTTGTAGTGAGGTCAAATTGTTGCCCCTCTTTGGTGGAAGGGCAACTTTAAAATCACCCAACGACCAGGTGACTGGATGATTCCCCAGGGCATGGTGCCATATTGGCTTTCCAACATTGATCTCTGCTGTTGACAAATCACCACACGCCAGCCAGGGAAAGCAGGTTAGGCTTGGTGGGGTGGGGTGGGCATTTTGAACTCATTTATAACTTACATCCCTATGACTATATTCGGGTGACCATTGAGCAAGTGCTGCAGTGATGGGGAAAGACATTAAGAGGTTTGGTTTTAGCCACTTGACCACATCAGCCTCCCCTGAGTGAGCAATCACATAGGACACAAATATCCACATTTCATGTTCATTTGGTGAAGTCTGTCCACACACCTTCTTCCTGGACCTCCTGGTCATCAATCCTTGGCTTTCCAAACACAGACCTTATAGCCAAACCATTATCCAGTGTCTATGCATCAATGTAGACCTGAAGTTTTCATAAGGTGATTCATGAGGCTTCTTCCTGTCAGACCTAGAGTATTTTGGGCTATGCAGGCACATTAATTATTTAGTAGAATGTCAATCTATTTCATTCTTAAGGATGCTCTGACCAATTAGTCATCACCGAAAGTCCCATTGTGTCAAAACCTTCTAATAGCGGCTTTATCTCAGTGTCCCAGTATGGTGGTTATACCAACCTTGTTTCTGGTGATTAAGTTCTACCATCTGACCTCCTTACTTCCAGATCCCATTATTTCCATTAAAATAATGCAGTCATTAAAATGGCGGTGGCATTGCATATGCTCTGTTAAATTTATCCCTAAAATAAGTTTTTGATTATATCATAATTAAAATTTTTATATTTCATTTTCCAATTACTTTCTGCTGTACTTGATTTTTTTTTACATTGAACTTGAGTGGTAGGTCCTTGCTAAATTTAATTATCAACCCTAATAATTTCATTGTAGATTTCTTAAGATTTTCTATACAATCATGTTATTTTGTGCCTAATATTTTACTTTTTCCTTTTCGTTTTTTTTTAAAACTTTATTCCACTGGCTAGGACTTTAGTACAATGTTGCATAGAGGCAGAGGTAAGTGGACATACTTACCTTGTTTCCAGTCATGGGGGAGGGTGTTCAATCTTTTCCCATAGAATTGTAAGAGGGTGGTCCTCAGGAAAGGGGAGTGTCCCAGGACCCCACTCCCACCACAAGCCAGAGAGATCCAAAACACCTAGGACTACGAATCCCGGAATGCCATCATCACCAAAGGAAGGATGCTGAGGATTGAGGGTGGAGTTAAGAAATGGTTTTGGGGGCCTCCCTGGTGACGCAGCAGTTGAGCGCTGTGCTGTGGAGCTGTTGGCAGGGCGCGATGCGAGTTCGATGCCCAGCCGGGGAGAATCCCGCATCGCGCCCTGCCGGGGAGAATCCCACATGGTGCAGCAGACCTTTCCTGCCTCACCCGCTGCTCCCCTCAGCAGTGTATTTCTGATTTGCCTGTTCTGCTCCCCGCTCTGTCTCTGGTGGGCCCTCTTGCCGCCCCACGCCTCTGACCTGTACCCCAGCTTGTATGTATAAATAAATAAATCTTTTAAAAAAAAAAGATTTCAGCTCTGTGGAATTGGTGGACACATTCACCAATTTATTCTTTATCTTTTTTCCTTTCCCTTTTGTAAATAAACCCTTTTATTAATTTTATTGTGTGTCTGAAGTTGAGTCTTATAAGACCCTTTTAAGCGCACAGGTAAGAACCCACAGAGAGGCACCCCATTTATATCGGGGCTGCCCTGTAACAGAATGATAGACTGTAATGTTGAGTGTGGTTTTATTGATATTGATTGTAGTTTTTAAAGCCCCTTTTCCATGTTTTATAGATAATGGATGTCATTTTGTCAAAAAATTTTCTGCTTTTGTTGAGACAATCAAGTGATATTTCTTCTTTATTTTCTTAATATACCAGTGAAACCACCTGCCTTTTGAATTTCCTTTGTAGGAATTTTAAAAATTATAAATTCAGTGTCTCAAGTAGTTACAGGACTACTCATATTTTATATTAAACCTTGTCAGTGTTGATAGGTTGTGTATATTTTTAAACTGTATTATTTATTGATTTAAACTCTGGGTTCTCTTATCTTCTTCTGAAGATAGACTTTAGGAAGTAATATTTTTGGTTGAACTTAAACTGAAATAGGCACTTAGTTCCTCTGTCTTCCAACTATTGCTTTCTACTAAGAATCCAGGAATTTTCTCCTTTCCTTGTGTAATTCATTTACTAACTGATGATTTGGGAAGCTTTTCTGTGAAGACCATAGTGCTTTGTGTCTGCAGCTCCTTTGCTCTCCAGCCACCCTCAACTGCACTGTGGCTGTGTGCTTGACTTCCATCTCTGCTCTGTATGGATTGGGAAATCGCCTACGGATATGAAAATCTGCCCAAACAACATCCCTTTTTATCAGGCTTCTCCAGTTTCTGCCAGCTTTTTATTGTTCTTAAATGCTTTCAGAAAGATTAGTTTTCCCCCTAAATTTGTGATTGTTATCTGCAAGAGAGTGTATTTCCTAAAAGCTATTCTTGTTATAGAAACAGAACATCCATAACTTAAAATTTTTTATTTTAATTTCCCCATAAAATACATATACAAATTCACCAAGTTTTTGATGCAGGTCCATGACATTTTCTTTGAGTAGGTATGTATTTTGGGTTGTCTTCACAGTTTCCAATTGGGATTTTTTTCAAAAGTATCATAAGAACCTCAACCACTTGTGAAGCTCAAAATCTGTCTTTCTGCACTTAGACTCAACCTGGCAATTAGGCTCACCTGATTTTAACAGGTTATGGATGGCTTCAGCTGCATCTAGAAAGGCGCAGGCCAGCAAACAGTAGTCCAGTGTCAGTTAAACTGCTCTTATGGTGTCCCCACTTCAGTAAAGAATCAACTTTTCAGTGCTTTGACTGACAGCTCAGTTGCTAGGGAAGGTGAATGCAACTGTGGTGTGAGAGTAAAACTCTATTTTCCAATTATGGGTGGGACAATCCTCCCATCCTACATGCTCTTCTTAAAATGTGAATCTGATTTCTTGCATCCAGTGGTTGGGACTTCATTCTCCTCCTTTGGGCCAGCTCAAGGACATAATGTTTTTTTCTTTAAATATGAGAATTATCTGTGCCTCAAATATTTGCTAGAATTTGTCATCTCATAGGGGTGTAGTATTTTTGACATATGTGAGATGGTGAGAGGCTAGTTTGTAGACCTATTTCTTAGTTTCTAGCATGGTTTTCCCCTTAATTTGGTAGTTTGCAATTTATATTTTCTTTAAAAAACATATATTCCATTCATATATTCAGTTAGTAATGCAGTGTTGGACAAAATATTCTATGTATTTTTTAATTTTTAGGGTATGTATATTTTCCACTTTATTTCTAATTTTATAACTTTGTGCCTTTTCTCTTCAATTCTTTATTAGGTAGCCTAATGATGTATTAGTTACAGAGATTTCTTTTCACCGAGGTACCTGTTCTTAATAAACTGCTTCTATTTGTTGATCTCAAATTCATTGCTTTTTGAGTTTATCTTTTCTGTCAACTTTTTTCTTTTCCTTAACTTTCTATGTTGAATGCTTTTTAAAAAATTTTCATTGCTATTTGTTTTGTAATATAAAGGTCTGAGGTTATGAATTTCCTTCTGGGTACAATTTTGAATGTTTCCCAGTTCTAATTTGTAAGGCTATGATTTTATTTTTTATATATTTCACAATTGTAATTTAGCCATTATCTTTGACTCAATAGTTAATTAGGAGATACTTTCCCCTAATTTTGAAGTGTTTGGCTTTTTTGTGTTTCTATGTTTATTACTTATTGTTTCATTGTATTGCAGTCTTAAATGTAGCTTGCATTATAACAGTTCCTTGGAATTTATGCCTAAAAGATGTAATTTTTATAAATGCAGCATAGTAACTTAGAAAGACCTAACTTTAATTTTGTTGTTCACATATTTTATATCCCTACTTATTTTCATATACTTTATCTGTCAAGGATCTAAAGAGGTGTATTAAAACCTTTTATTACTTTTATATTTTTGTCACTTTCCCTTTGTATTTCCTATGATTTTGCATTGCAAATGTTGATGCTTTGTTATTTGATTCCTAATTGTTCACGACAGCATTATCTCTACTGTGGATTGTAGCCTTTATCATTACAAAGTGACCGCTTCTGCTCACATTTGTTTTTGACCTTGAATTCAACTCTAAGAATGGGATCATAATTCCTGCCTTTTCTCCATTTATGCTTTTGTTCTGGATTAGGAAACTGGTTAGGGAGCACTCTCTCAACCCTGTCTGCACTGTTTCCCCACGAGGTGGAGGAGAGTCTCTGGCTGGGGGCCCCTGCCTTTCCCAGGGCTCACCCAAGCCCAGTGTGCCATCTTTCCTTGTGACAGCCTTTCAGATCCCACTCTGTTTTCAAGTTTGCCAAGCCTTGGATGGCCTAGTGAATAAAATATAGACCCTGGGTCTTCATACCCCCACACGTTAGTAGAGACAGTCAGAGGAAGAAGTCACAGCACAGAAGAGCAAGATGCAGTCTCTGCTTTATGTAAGTAGATGTTGCGGACCCAGGCAAAGGGCACCTCCCCAATTCCATCTTCCTGAGGAGGTGATATGGATGATATCTGGCCTGGACAGGCGTTAACCAGAGAAATGGCAAGAAATACATAAGTAATCAAGACAGAATGCAATGATGAAAGGCCTGGAGATAGGTATTTATGTTGCCATTTCACAAAGAAGATAGTTGAGTTTCAAAAAGTGAAGTAATTAGCCCAAGGTAATAGTAGGCAATAGAATCAAGCATTGAATCTAGGTCTTTCCCACTCCAGTGTGTGCCACTGACTCAAATACCAGCTTCCCCTCAGTGACATTCCACTTGCTCGACTTTCGTGTATCCATGTTTCTAGTTATCATCCTCTTTTCTTAGTGACAACATTTTCACACGGAGGAGTAAATGACTGACAAGAGTTTAACAGCTGAGCGACTTTCTCTCCAGAGAGATGGTGTTTTTATAAGATTAAAGTCAGAAGCTAAAAGAATACAACTTCAGTGGTGGAATTCCACTCCTGTCCAGAGAAGGAAGTTTGAAGATGTATGGGAGCCATGTCAATATCTGAGAAGTTTCACCCTTGAAGACTGGTCTCATCCTGAGCAACCCTCTTTGTCTTTGCTTTTCCAGTCTTGGTGTCCTTTTGCTCACACTAACTCCCAACCCTTTGTCCAAAGGTGTTTCTGACCCATCTCTGATGTGACTGAGGCCAGATCTCTTGGGCCAGCTGCTGATAAGGAACACAAGTTGCAGGGTTTGAGAACAAAACATTGCTCAATTTGATGTTTGTGGAGCCCTTCTGGTTCTTATCTAGGTTCCTTTTTCATTTCCAGGTCTTCTGAGGACTCATTGTTCTTGAAATCCCTGGTTTTCCTTTTCTGAGTTTTGTGGATGCCTAACTTGCCAGTGTCAGGAGGAAGTGAGCTTCTTCCTACTATGGACCTCAGGCTCTGCATGAGTTTCACTTATAAAATCATGGCAAATTCATACATTCAGCCCACACCTCACACCTCTTTGACGCCAAAGGGCCCCTGCGGTCCTGAATCCGGTTGTTCACTGTTCCAGGGGTGCCTCTGAAGTGTGGAGCTGTGAAGGGCAGAGGAGTCTTCCTAAGGTTTTGATTATTCTCTATTTCAGGGGACGGGTGATCTTGACAAGAATCTGGTCAGTGAGAGCCTTCTGCTCACAGGCATTTTATTCTGCGGCTCAGCCTTTAGCCTCAACTCATTCAACATTGATGGGCATATTCATCCTACAGATTCCTCATTCCAATGATTGTTGCTTTGAAACCCAGGAATTTCCTTAACATTTGACATGAATTATTTTTGAGTTTCCTTCTGTGTCCACCTACTTAATCAGTCCAATAAATACACATTCTTGGGAAGCTAGGGTGTGCCCAGGATGTTGTAGCTACTTTAGGAAATGTAGAAATACAAGTTTTTCCCCATGCTACTCAGTTAAACTTTCATCTTCACTGTATGTATTTTTCAAACCTAAAATTAGGGTACATGGTGGGGGTGTTCAAGATTTTTTGTTTGGTTTGACTTTAAAGTAAAAGAATACCCAATCAAAGCTTGCTTAATCAGACAAAGATTTTTTTTTCTTATTTCACTGAAAAATTCATGATTATTGGTGAATTCAAGCATGACTGAATTTAAAGGCGCCAATGGCATTATGTCAAGAATTAATTTCTCTTCACATTTTGTCTTCTTTCTGACTTGACTTTAGTCCCAGGTTCCATGTCATAACATGATGGTGACAAATAGTCTTGAAATCTTTTCTCTTTACAGTTTAAGTCTAGGAATGAAGACACCTGTCTCTCTCTCAGAAGCCCTAGAAGCATCTTTTAGGATCATGTGATTATCCTATGCCAGTTGATGAGGCCCCGAAATACAGTGTGCTTGTTGATTCAGCCTCATTGCACATTCTCCTCTGCAGCTGGGCATGGGCTGCATCTACCCAGACACATGCACTGAGTGGGAGGGGTGGCTCCCAGAGGGACACAGGCGTGAGGTGCCAGCTGGCTGCCAAATGGATGGTCAGAGGCAAAAACTACAAATATTCACCACACCTGATATGACCAAGAAATTTTTAACTTCTAGACATTAAACTAGATTGAGAGAAGTAATATATGCCAGGTATATTGTCATTTCTAGAACTTTTTTTTAAATTTTGAGCAATGACAAGCCTGCCGTAGACTATCAGTGATTTATGGTCACTGAACTGGCACCTCAATTCCTGTGGCCTTTATAATCATTTGATAATATCTCCCAGGAAAACCAACAGAGAAAAAAAAAACAAAACAAAACAGTGTCTCACCCAGTCTGGGTACTATTGACAATTTTAAGAGATATTGTTTTGAAAAACTATTTATTATATGTTATGAGAACCTATAAATCACCTTCAACGTTTTCCAAAGAAGTGTGAAGTGCTCTGAAGACTGCCAACAAAATGTCAAGTCAGCCCACTGACAGAAAGGAAGAGAAGCCCTTGGAAAAGCCCAATTGTTTCCTTTAGCCTACCTTCCACCTGAACCTGAGCAGATGATCCAAGGAAGAGGGAGGAGGGAAACTTCTATTCCAGTAAATGTAGGGTTTCATGGCCTAATTAGAGAAATGTTTGGGCAAACTTATTAAAGATAAAATCATGATGAGTTCCTGGAGGAATCGAGGTAGACCCACAAACTCTGCGGAGACTTTTCTTTGGGGGCCTTGAATCTTGCAACATCACGGAAATGGAACGTTTTTGCTTTTCATTTTGCTTTGTTTTTATAAATTAAATTAATGTGATTTGTTATTTTTGGAAGGGTTTCAGGCCAAAATCAATGCTCACTCCAATGGTGCCATGGTCTTCTGAGGGACCAGCTTAGGAACTAGGTTGCCAAGGAGGAAATTAGAAGCAGAAGATGTCGGTGGCTTATCTGACCCAAAGTTGTAAGATCTTAAGTACCAGTTAAGTTTTATCTCTCTTTTCCCCTTTCACTTGTCTCCTCCACTTATAAGTCAAGGTCAGGGCATCAACTGTCTAGAATTGGCCTCACCCAGAAAGACTGGGGTATTGACCTGAGAAAGGCAGTTTTAGTCTTGGTCTTGGGAATTCCTTTCCACCTATTTTTGGTATTCCTTGGGGATACCTTTTCTAACCTTTTGAAGGGTGAAATCTAGGAAGGAAATCTCTCAGATGGCTTTAATTATAGCTACCACTCACTCAAGTACAAGAAGCCCTCCCACAGTTCAGCCTAGCTTTCTGGGGGGCCTAAAGCAGGGGGTCATAGGCTCACAGTAACACATAAGGTGTCTTTGCAGGAGATCATTCCTGGGATATGTGATTCCAAAGTGAGAGGGAGGGAAAAGTAGGACAGGTGGCCATCTAGAAATGGATCATGAATTTTTGGTGTCCTTGTTCCAGACAAATTCAGCCATTTCCATCATTTATAACTTCCATAAGTAGAATTTAAAACCAGGTCAGTCTGATGTCAAAAGTTATGTACTACCCCCTACCTGCTTTTACCCAGGCATGATGTGCAGGGAGACTTTAGAAAGGCACAGGGACGGGGAGGAAGATTCAGGAAGGACAGAAGAACAAGGAAAGACAGAAGGATGAGAAGGTATGGGGTTACTAGGGATGGAGATGGGAGTGCAATCAAGGAAATCTTGGGTGTTAGAGCTGACAGCTCTCAGAGTAGCCTGGTGTCTCCAGTCATCGACCTTCCTGAACTTTTTCACAGACAGGTACATCCATTGGGCTCAAAAACTGTGCTCTTTCTGCTGTCTCGGGAATCTTTGGGTAGGTGACATAGGAGGTACAGTTCCCAGTCCTTCCCTCAGCACTGTCAGCTGGAGGAAGTTCAGAGTGCAAAGGTTCTTGGTGGATTTTCCATGGTCTCTATACCCATTAAGTTATGGCTGGATTTATACTGAGTATCATATGTGAAAATATAGTGGAAATAAAGGAAGTTGAATATAGAAATAAAAAGTGACTCCATATTAGCTGGTTTATGTCACAAACGAGCAAATAAAGCTACTGGAGGGAGGGAGGGATTAATGAAATATCTAATAAATGCATTTTCCAGCTACATATTGCACAAGTCGCTTAATGAAGCCACAATCACAGAAGGATTCCATTCTCTACTCAGCCTGGCTGGCAGTAGGCCCGTCTTTACCAAACAGAGTCTGGCTTGTGTCTGAACAAACTAATCACAATAATAGCTACCAGGTGCTGTGCAAACATTATACAATTTAATCATCATAAACATCATGCAGGATCTGTACCACTAGCCCCATTTTACCCAGGAGAAAAGGGAGGCTCCTAAAAGTCACTGACTTATCAAAAGCCACCTGCCCTTGATCATCGACTCTGTTAGAAGGTGGCTACAAAGATGGCATCTCATGTCTTTTTCCTGTTAGTTGGGCTTATTGGGAATCACACACTCAAGTGCCTGGTAGATAATGGAAAAGAGGGGGAGGGCAGGAATGGTGGCATCAGGCTGTTAGAGACAGTGGGTCTGTGGGGAGCTGAGCAGTAGATAATACCCCGTCAGATGTAGCTCCTCGCTCCAGCCAAGTTTTGTCAAGCAGCTGTGTCTTCTCCAGGTGGCCAACTCCCCTTCATTTTCCAGGAGAAGGAGAAGTTTGAATTTAAAAGTGAATTAAAAGTGAAATATCCTAGGTTTTATATTATATAATAGTTTTAAAACAGGCAATAATTTTGTGTGGGCCTACATTGTAGGTTAGATTTGGACCCCAAGTTTGCAACATCTACTCTGTATAATTGTAATGCAAGATTAAGAATCAAAGAAGGAAAACAATCTTTGCCAGAGTCAAAGTTCTGGGAAGTTGTCTTGGAGTTCTGGGGACATGCTACTGTAAACTATTTTGGCCAGTGGATTACTCAGGGTCTTCCAGAAAAACAGAACAAAGTGTGTGTGTGTGTGTGTGTGTGTGTGTGTGTGTGTGTGTGTGTGTGTATGGGTAGGGTGGGAGGAGAGAGAAAAGGGCGGAGAATGGGGAGAGAAGGAAGGAGGGAGGGGGGAGAGAAAGAGGAGAGAGAGAGAGAGAGAGAGAGAGAGAGAGAGAGAGAGAGAGAGAGAGAGAGAGAGAGAGAGAGAGAGATTGCGGCTTTGGGGAGGTCAGTCTTTTTTCTGTTCAGGTCTTCAACTGATTGAGTAAGACCCACCCACATTTTGGAGGACATAGTGCTAAACCAAAGTAACGAAAAGCTGAAACATCCAGAAAAGTGTTGACCAAAAAGTTATGACCTAGACAAGCTGACACAGAAAATTAATCATCACAATTAGTAATGTGAACAATGGGGAGGTAATTTTGACAGATACGACTAGGTTTCCTCAGGGTCCAGAGCAATAATTATCTTGTCTGTGATCAGCACCCTTTGGGGACTATGTTCCACTTGTCTGTGATCAGCACCCTTTGGGGACTATGTTCCATATAAGTTGTCTCTAGACCCCAAGCCATCAAAACACGCAGGAAACTGGGAAGTAGGGGCAGCAGCCGATGTCCAGGCTTTGCAGCCCTGATACAAAAAGCCCTGATAATTTTCAAGCGACAGGCTGAAGTCAGGTTGACTGCCACTGCTTGAAACAGCTTCATTAATCAGGAATGGCCTCGGGGTTAAAAGCCTGGAAGTTAAAGAAATTGAAGGCTAACACTTCTGAGTCAGTGAAGGGAGGTTTTACCTGGCTATAAAGGTCTATTGGTAATGCTTGGCATATGGACAGAATTCCTTGATTTGCATGCATATTATAAGCCAAAGAACCCTTCATTCATTAATTCAGGCTTCAAATGGAAAAAGTAGCTGTCTGGAGAGATGCAGTGGTGTGGCAGATTAAGTCGCAAGACCGGGCCTGGCCCCCACCACTAGCGTTAAGAATCTGAGCTGCCTGCGGTGTGCAGTGTGTAGCAAGCACTGCAAGATTGGAGAAGGGGGTCTGTGCTGAGGGCTTGGAGATGGGATTTCTAGCCTTGACTTGTTTCTTAGGTTTTGGAGACGTGGAACAAACCACTCTTGTTCTCAACATCCTAATCTCATAAGTAGGAGAGTTTTCTGGAGCAACTTATCTTGCTGCGTTTTTGGCTGAATGCTCTTTGACTAGCTTTTCATGTATCAATCATTTTGTAATATGAGAGAATTATTTGCAGGGAGAATTAAATGATATTTCAGTCTTTCCTCTAGCATTATTGATTCAAATTTGTTTTTTATTAGTGATAGTTTTGGAAGTATATCTTTCTGTTTAACAACTTATTTTTGGAACTGTCATGTAAATTTTTATGGCTATTGTCATATTTAGGAAATTTTCAGTTGAATTTTTTTCATATATGTTTGACCTAATAACATAAGTGTTTAATATTTCTGCATAGTGTCAAAATATTGGAGAGTTGATCCTTTATATAATTTCTATATTTTTTGAGGAATCTTTTTTTTTTTTTACAATCAAATCGATATATTCTTAGAGGAATTGACTAAAGCATCCATAAAATACTTAAAAATAGGCAAAAGGGAAAAATAATGAAAATGAAAAAAATACTTTAAAGGAGTCACACACACTACACTGCATGTGATGAATACACATAACATACACCTCTTGCACATGTAGGGACATTGGCTACCTTGATCAGCTGCTGCTTGCTCAATGTGTTGGGGGAACAGTATGTTTTGAATGAACTCCACTCACTGGTGTTTTATGGATTCCACTTCCACCTCCATGAGAAAGCGATTTCAGGCTCTGAAGACTACAACTCCCATCATGCCATGAGTCTGCCATAACTCTTCTTGAAGGGGGTATTGCTGGGAACTGGGAACTAAAGGTGAAGTTAAGCAGCCATGTTTGGTATAAAACCAAACACATGTGGGCCTGGAGGAGAACTGGGTTTTACCTGCCTTCAGAGTGCACCCAGAGTCCCAGCCCAGACAGCATTACCAGTAGGACATATTGACTAAATAATTTTTCTATTATCTATCATTCACTCTCTGTGCCCCCTCTTTCATTTCCCTTGTCAATTAAATTTTTATTAACATTTCTAAGTGTACAGATGGGAGAAGCCCATAGATGAATCATGCTATAGTTTCCAGCCTTAGTCCTTTGGAGGCTTCAGTAGTCCGCTAGGGAACTGGGTTTCTGTTACTTAATACCACCTTCTTGGATACCATAGGAAAGGTAATGAGAGCTTCCGACAGGGTCCTGTTTCCTTGACTTCTATATGGAAAAGTGATGATGATTCTTACCAACTAGCACACCTCTGTGTTATGGAAACTATAAATTTTGTGACGAATGTATTCCTCTTTTTGTTTTAGAACATGGAAACTCCTATCAAACCATGTGATCTTACTAATTGTGGATAGTGGGATGTTCATTTTTAGGAATTCTAGCATATGAACAGAATTCCTTGGTTTGCATGCATAACTTATTTTAATGGTTGCTAATCAATTATGCAGATTTGAAAGGCACCACAGATCCTATTTGGAAAAATAATAGAGGTGCAAATAAAATAAAAATTATGTTTTGGAGGGAGGATGGCTGAGATGGAGTTGAGCAAGAGGGACTATGAATAAAATAGCTGAGATGGGGAGGAGAATGAGTTTTGGATGTTTAAGAAATGTAGGGAAGGGAGGGCCTCCCTGGTGGTGCAGCAGTTAAAGGCTGTGCTGTGGAGCTGTTGGCAGCGGTGGCGAGTTCGAAGTCTGGTCGGGGAGATTCCCACATGGCGTGGCAGACCTCTCCTGCCTCGCCCGCTGCTCCCCTCAGCAGTGTATTTCCGTCTATCTACCTATTGTGCTCCCCACTCTGTCTCTGGTGAATGCTCTCACCGCCCCACGCTTCTGACCTGTACCCCAGCTTGTATTAATAAATAAATAAATCTTAAAAAAAGATATGTAGGGAAGGGAATGGGGGTTGGAGAGGAAATTAATGATGGAATCAAGATTTAGGATGTTAGCAAAGATAAAGTGCTAAAATCAGAGCAGGCAGGTCAACTTTGAAGAGGGAGGAGAGTACCTGCCATACCCCACTCAATCTAGGCAGCAATTCACTTTCATAGGCAGCAATTTTTTTTTGATATGGATGTTTTTCAGATTTTTATCTTTTTTACTAAGATGTATCTACTTTCAGATTAATTTCTGTTTATCTTGCTTTATACTCAAAGCAAACTTATTTTGAGAATAGTTGATTTTAAAAATCCTGGAAATGTTCTACTTTCAACTCTTCAAATAATGCTTCTTCATGATCCTTCATGAAGAATAATTTTCATCTTGATGATGACTATTCTTTTGGTCATTTCCTCTGAGCCAATTCTTAGATTATATACAATGTATAGTATACCTCACCAATTGACTTTATTTTAGTAACCAAATATTTAAATTTCAAGATTTTCAACAATCTACTATTATTTTAATTTTTGTCTGATTTTGTCTTATGATTCTTATGCTTTTATTGATGATATATTTCTTTATGCCAAGAATCTCAGATATTTTAAATATCTAGGATAAATAAATAATTCCTAAATATTTATTTAAAGTCATTATCAGACTATACATTTATTTCATCTAGAATGAATTTATGTTTGACTGTTTATTAGCTTTTTTCTGTCTTTCATTGCATTTGATGGCACATGTTTTGGAATTTTTGTTTGCAAGCTCAGCTTAAGATGGAGGTCTTGTCCCACCTCTCCATTACATACATGCACATCATTTCAATTCGGATGCACTTGGTTTCATATAAGAGGAAATACAACCAAGACACCAGTTAAACAAGAGGACATTTATAATTTACTTTAGAAGTACAAACACTGGGTGATCCAGGCTTCACCGAGTGACCCACAAGACCCTCTGATGTCCTAGTCTAATAGAGAGTGTAGTAAGATAACACTTCTCACTTCTGCTCACCACTTTGGATTTCTCTTCCATTTTGCATTCATGGACAAAGTCATTTTGCTTTTGAATTTTGGTAAGATTTTAACAGTTTATTTGATGTGTCATCTCTCTTTACTGTGGACTCAGGTTGGAAGAAAGGTTTTAAGTTATATGTTTACAGTGCATCTTGATCTAAATCCCATTCTTCTGTGAGTCCTGTCTTGAGTAAAAGATCAAACACTCACAACTAATGGAGATAAAGTTTTCTTGACTTGAAGAATGTGGGCCAGAGTGATGAGGAGAGTGTCACCTCTTATAACACTTCTGGACCTGTGAGGCATAGATGAAGCTCCAAACAAGGCTCAAATACCCTCCACAAGATAACGTAGTCAAGTTGAAAAGACACATCTGCACATTCAGTTTATAAACACTAGAGGGCAGAGTTTGTAGCCCAGATGTGTTTTGCCATGTGAACTTCAACTCCAAAATTAACCTCCAAAGCCATGACTTTTTGTTACTTAAACCTTGAATTAGCTACACAATGGAAGCTGTGAAGAACATTAATGTTTAGTCTTGGTTAATTTGTATGCCAATTTATGTGTGATTTACTATTTAGGAAAGATAAGGGTGGGATATCAGCACCCTGACCCATAGAACCTTTTTTTGCCTAACCAGTAGGATCTTTCTATACATCCCACACGGTGTGGGCTTAGAGAAGCTTGGGGTGGGGTGAATAGGAGTGTCTTTTCTCTATCTTTTCTATGGAGGACATATTTTACATATAAGTTACAATAGCAAACAGATAACACGTTTGGTTTTACCTGCATCTTTTCACTTATTATTGGCTTTTTCAAGACTGGCCAGACCAGTATTAGAGCAGAGAAGGGGTTGTTGAAAAGATTTTCTTTCAAAGGCTTTGTTTTCAGAAGGCTTTTGTTTTCATTTTTATGTCTTTCTTTCAAAGGAAAAAGAAAGTTCTGAACAGTTTATTTACTAACACTTTTCCCAAGAGAACTGAAGTTCAGCATTTCAAAGGCCTCATTTTCTTTCCACTTTTTTTTTTTTAAGATAAAAAGTTAGTGTTAATACAATTTGCCAAAAAAGGTTTTCTGAGGGTATTGGAGAGCAGCTTCTGAAAGGGCTGCCTGAAGTCTATGTTGCCATTTTTTTTCCAGGTTATGGTCTGTTGAAAGGGGCTTTGGCTTGTGAACTCTGGCTGTAGCTGTCTCAATAACTTCACCTCACACGGGGGACCAGCATTATAGCTGCTCAGCTCTCTGGCCACTTCTACCTTCTCAACTGTGTTTGTGCCAGTTGCTGGACTGCTTTGGGCGGGTTAAGCCTCAACCTTGCAGATACACTGAATGCCAGAGCCTCAGCACTCCACACCCATTCCATCCCTCCTCCTCATCCTACCGGCCAAGATGGTGGTGTCCTTCCAGTGAACTGAGCTCAAAAGCTGCTGAGGGTCTTGTTCCTCAGAATTTCTTAGCTTTCATTTTTAAGGTGCTCTTATTCTGTGCAGCTGCTCAGCTCTGCAAAGGGGCGGGGACGTAATAACTGCCTGTAAATAATTGTGCTTACACAAATGTTGGGGAAAACAAACCAACAGTTTGCTTTGCTTTAAGCATGTAAGTACAAGGTGTAGGAAGAGGGTGTACCATAGCCATGCAATCACAGGAAGAGTCTTTGTCAGTTTGGTTTAGAGTCTATTGTAATCTATGCCATGGAAAACCATGGCCTTGGGACAAATTTAGCCTGCCACCTGTTCTCATAAATTATTGGAACTTAGCCACACTCATTTGTTTACATATTATCTATCATTATTTTCATGCCAAAGTCTGGTAGCTGCAACAGATTATATGGTCTGCAAAGCCCAAAGTATTTACTATATAACCCTTGGCAGCAAATATTTGCCAACCCCTGGTCTCCATACTGTTGAGAAGAAGAAATTTAAGATTTCCCTCAAATATTGTTGTCATTTTGGAAATACAGGCTCCCCACTCAAGTATGACCACCATAGTGCACTCAGCACCAAATCATCTGTAGTCCACCCTCACAGCCCATTATGTTCCCGTCCCTCTTTGGGCTCACCTCTTTCCTTTACCTAAATTAAAAAAAGTAAAATTATCTCAATAAGTCAATCAATATGAAGTGGAGAAGGGAGATATTAAGTGGCTTGAAACTAAAACCAAAATGCTCATAAGACAGGAGATGTAAGCTATTACGGAATGAGATATATATATATATATATATATATTTTTAAACACTACTATATATATAAAAATAAATTATATACATATAAATAAATTATATACATATAAATAGAAATATATATAAATAGAATATATAATAGAAATATATAGAAATATATAAAGATATAGATCTATACATCTTTATATCTATATCTATATCTATATCTATATCTATATCTATATCTATATCTATATCTATATCTATATCTATATCTATATCTATATCTATATCTATATCTATATATATAAATTCAGTTAGCAACAACAAAAACTTCCCACAAAACCTGTAGGGATTCAGGAAGTCATCTTGAGATCTGTCTGACACTCTACCTGTTCTGGGTGTGTGAGCTATAGTAATGCTTATGCATGTGCCAAGATAAACCTAAGTAGAAGTAACTTTGTGGGTGTACAACAGTCTGAGAGTTTCATAGTTTAATCACCTTTATGGGATGTTATGTTAATGGGAAGGACAATACTAAATAAGACATTGTAACATTAAGAATAGTAAAAATATTTTGATTCTTTGAATCTTTGTGAAGATTTGGGGTGTTATATTATTTGCTTTGGTGACTTCCTGCTAAACATAGGGAGGCCAGTGAAATTCTTTCACTGTTCACCCTAACCTGTTTGTACAAGCTCAACCACTGTTGGTGGCCCAACATAAAGGAATATGACAGAGCTGTGGGCTGCCACAGTTGCTATCAGTTCAAGAAAAAAACTGTCACTTAGAAAGAATGAGAGGTGTTTTCCTCATTCTCTGGATGAATAGTCATTCATCCTCTACCTCAGATGGAACAGTTGAGGCAATGCAGTGCACAAAGTATGTGGTTTATCTACACTGGGTGAGCCTGTGAGAGGGAGTCTCTTGGTTTTCTTTATCTTGGGAGTTCCTAAGCATGAATATTCAGAACACTGTTTATTTACAACCCCGAAATATTCTCCCTGATTGTGGTATATTCCTTCAATGACAGTAAAGAAAAATTACCTCAAGTATGTAAGGGAAAAATGTAGGCAGATGCCCTTTTAATAATTAACAGCCTCAATAAGGATTATTATTAACATTTATGAGAATATTCCTGTGTTTGATCTTGTTATTTACTACTTATGAGAGTCTAGACATTGTAAAGTTACATGTTAACTTATGATTGTGTTTGATAGAGAAATAAACCCCTTCAAATTGTGGTTTTATTGCTCTGTAAGACAGGAACTAGTTTTCCATCTGGCCTACCAACCTTTTACATTTGTTTTGTTTTTTCGCTTTTCTTCCTAAAATGTTGTTATTTTTTAATTTTTATTTTTTACTAAGGCAACATTGGTTTACAATACTGTATATGATTTAGAGGAATAATCATCTGCTTTTTGTGTATGCTATATCACCACACCCACCACCAAACCACCCGAAGTCCTCCACCATACTCCATTCTGCCCCCTCCCCACTTTACCCTCATCACTCTCTCCCTCCATTTGGTAGTCTCAATTCTACAGTCATTTATTTGGTTTTATTTGACAATTTGTTTTGTATCTCTATATCCCATATATAAGTAATAACATCTATATTTTGTTATTCTTTAAAAAAAAAACTTTTTATCAACATAGTACAAATACTGCTCCTCACATACTCTCGGAAGCAACTCTACTGTCTTTCTAGAATGTATTTATAGTGAAGGGCATACCCCATCCTGTAATTTCAAACCTTTCTCTCTTCAATATATTCTAACATCCCATCAGCCAAAGCAAATCATATCAAACTCACCGGCAAGAAACTTTTGAAAGGCAATGGAAATGAATCTTAGTGGAATAAGCACCTAAACTACCATGATGGTTAATTTTTCACGTCAGCTTGAGTGGACCAAGTAGACAACTAGTGAAATTTTATTTTTGGTTGTGTTCGTAAAGCTGTTTTCAGGAGAGATTAACATTTGAGTTAGTTGACTGAGTAAAGCGAAAGTGATAGCCACTCCTTTGTGCGTGGGCATCATCCCCGTCTGGAGGACCTTAATAGAACAGAAAGGCAGAGCAAGGCAGTGTCCTCTCCCTGTCTACCTGCTACGCTGGGCATCAATTTTCTGTCCATGGCACTTCTCAGGCTTTCAACTCAAACTGAAATCAACACGTTCAGTTCTCTGGTTCACAGGCCTTTGAACTACACCAGTGGCTTTCCCGGGTCTTCGAGCTTGCAGATGGCAGATCATGGGACTTCTCAACCTCCAAAATAACATGAGCTATGTATGCCTTTATAATGAACATCTCTACCCATGTCTATATATAATATATTTAGTAGGAATGTAATATACATATCTTTTATTGACTCTGTTTCTCTGAAGAACTGATTACAAAGATAATCAACTGGGGGCATTTCATTACAGAGCTCATACTGTTCTCTCATTGTCAGATTCTCAGGATGAGCATGATAATCATGTACTGTATAAAATATGGAAAAGCATGCAATCTGATCTTTTCGCGAAAGTGCTGCTTGCAAATTGCACTACTATGAATGTGTATCATAGACTCGGTTGAGCATAGTGAAAATAATAAGCAAATCCATTCACTAAAACTTGCCATAATCCTGCATTAGTATCATGTACAGAGATTTTTTTTTCAAACAATGCCAATTGTAACAGCTTTGCGGGTAAATAGTATCATTGATAAAAACATTTTCAGAAAAAGTTCTACTCATTGCAAAAACACCTAGCATGGAAGAGAAAATTTGAATCTGACAGAGTTAAGGGTCTCTACAGCCCCAGATTTTGTAAATAAAGTTTTATTGGCACACAGTCATACACATTCCTTTAAGTATATTCTGTGGCCACTTTTATGCTATGATTGTGGGGTCGAATAGCTGCCACAGAGATCATAGGGCCCACAAAGACTAAAACATTTAGTGTGGCCCATTACAGAAAACATTTGTTGATTCTTGGTCTAGCAGAATGCCACCGGTGTGTTATTGGCCTCCTCTTGAGCTGCCTGTGGATATACCCTAGTCTATAAAACCAGTGAGGTCACAATAGCCTAGTGAGCATCCCTGGAGAACCAGAGCCTCCTGGGAGGTATGGAGCAGGAAATGGTTAGGGGATCTGCTGAGAGCTCTTCCTACCTGCTTCAATTCAGACTTTCTAGAAAAAAGTTTTCTGAAGGGAAAAATGTTCCGGATATTACTCTCCCTCCAGGATTGGAAAGGTTTACCTTGGTCCCACACCTTGAGCTGAAAACAAGAGATATTTATTTGAAATGTGAAAAACTCAATTTACTGCAGAGGCGACAGGTACATGCAGTGTCAGGCCGCTCTCTCTCCCCAGTGACATTGCCAGGATTAAAAATAGCCGTTCTGTTTGTCCTTCAGCCCTGTATCGAGCCTGAGCCTCCGAGCCGAGTTCTCCTTAGCTTCATGCTTAATGAAGCATAATTTGTATTAATAGCAGCTATTAAATCTAGAGTGCTTAATAGGAATTTAGCGTGGAGGCCCTAAGCCACTGAACTCCTCAAACATGGTCCCCAGATTGCTGAGCTCGGGCCCAAATGCTTGCAGTGATGATTCTTTGGCCTGGTGAGGTGACAAAGAGGTGGTTGAGCAGGAGAGAAACAGGCCTCAAAACCTTCAGCTCATCCTGGGATCTTCTCATATCCTGGGTCCTGTGTGGTGATCACTCCATCGTGTAACAGCTGCATTTCAGAAAAGGCAATTTGGGTGCTGAAGAGTAAGTGGATGTAGCAGTTGTACAGACCAGCATCAGATTTGGCCTCTGTGGTATGAGCTGCTCTGGTCTTTAATCTCTGTATCTCAGGGTTTTGTTTTTTTTTTAACTGTTGTTGTTGTTAGTTTTGACTTGATAAATGATGGTGTTTGAATAGGGAAAATATAATGGAGATTGCTATAAAGAAGAATAAGGAAACACATAGAAATGAGGATTTGATGTTGAATTTGTACCTCACTGTGTTTCCATGCTTCTCTAAAACCACCTCTATTGGAATGTAATATGGGAGGATTGCTGTAGAAACATCGAGGGGAGGAAAGTGACTCCCTTTTAGGCCTGCATTAGCCTGCACAGGCTTCCCTCCATGAGCTCTGCACTTGCATAGGTGGGAGATATTAGCAGAATGGACACAAACCTACAAAGAAATGATCAAGTTGCCAGCTTCCCTTGTGAAGGTACTTTTCCTATTAGAAAGTATTGTTTGAGGCAAGCCACTACAACAATGCCCTGAGTCCATTCAGAAGAAAAACCACAGTTAACAATCTACCAAAGTCCCAAAGGACAGGAAAATACCAGTTTTTGCCTTGGACTCGGGCAGTCAACAGAATCTGGGCACACGTGAGCCTGAGCGTCCTCACCAAGCAATCCTTTCCAAGGAACCGGCCATGGGAGAGGGAGCCAGGGTTCTCTAGGGAACACTGAGAGGTGCTCAGGTTCATGCTAACAAGTCTATGGGCTGTCCATAGAGTGGGAGCATGCAGGAGGGGCATCTATTTCAGGCGATCATTTCTGTGAAGTTGGCTTAACCACAATGACGCAATCACAAAGGTGAAACCCTTCACTGAGCCCTGTACATCAAAACCAAGTTCCCAGATATTTGCTTTTGTGAGGTGTGCAGGCCTCACATATATGCAATATTGATGACCCAACAAAGGCTGGCGCAGATCCCTCAGCTCCAGGTGTCACAGCCATTGCAACAAGAAAGAGCTCCAAATTGGCAGAGGAATAAACAATGCAGTGACCTAGGAAGTCATGGTGGCAATAAGACTACAGCCAGCTCACAAACTCACTACTTTTTCATTTATTGAGTTGGATGAGGTGACAGGAATAAGGCTGAGACAGTGAACAGAAGGGTGGAAATAGGGTCCCCACCCACTTGGGAATGGACCCAACTTTTGTGTGTCCTTTACTGAAAATAATACAAGTTCATGAATACAAAAGTAAGTAACAAGTAGATGATTATTTAGAAAGAGAGATTGCATCGAATTTCACATTTTTAAAATCTTGATAAAACCAGAAAAATAATATTACATTTGAATTAATAGACACAGCTCTATAATATTTTTATCAACATATTTTGATAATATATTATTTGATCATCTCGTCCCATGGCAGTAATTTTGTGATGTTATTTTCTAAGGAGCATAGAAAGATGATTTAATTTTTCCTCTTGCCTAGGTAATCAAAAAGTGGTTTATGTTACTGGCAGTTGAGGAAAGTTTCTTTCATTCTTATGTGTTATTAGCATAACATCATGTAAATGTGAGGGCTGTGAATTTGGAAAAAAACTTCCATCTCTGTATATGGATCATATATTCTATCCATTCTGCTCTTTGTTCCTTGTGTGATCCTAATCATTTTTCAATATACATATTTTTATTGTTATTTATGTCTTTTACATTTTGTATTCCCCTTGGGTAACCCACCACCAATTCACCCGTGATCTATCTCCGTGGTCCCTTGTGTTCTTTTCTACTCCATTCTGTGACCTTATCCTCCCCCTCTGCCTCCCACCCCCGTTGTGTCTCTCTCCTTCCTAATCATTTTTTAAAAAAGATTTATTTATTTATGCATACAAGCTGGGGTATAGGCCAGAGGTGTGGGGTAGCAAGAGGGAGCAGAACAGACAGGTCCACGGAAATCCACTGCTGAGGGGAGCAGCAGGCGAGGTAGGAGAGGTCTGCTGCGCCATGTGGAAATCTCCCGGCCGGGCATTGAACTCGCGCTGCAGCTGCAACAGTTCCACAGTGCTGCACTTAACCCGTTGCGCCACCAGGGAGGCCCCTCATCATTTTTTTTTTTTTTTTTTGAATCTCATCTGTTATTCACTAAACTTTTTGGATATCATGACTCCATCCTTGTTTTCATTGGATCATTAGCATCTTACACTTCTCGGCCTTTTGGCTAAGATCAAGTGTAGGATCATTAGCATCTTAGTCTTGTGTGATATGTGGTTTGGCCATTTTGAAGCTTCCTCTAGCATACATGAGATTATTTTCCTTTTGGTCATATTTCAGTTTGGAGAGATCATTAATTCTTAAAAAATATACAAAATTGATTTGCACTTAAGGAATATGCAAAGAAAACTCAAATATATTTATAAAGGTTGGTAGTTTGTGTTTGACTGCCTAGCTATGAAATCAACTTTTATTCTACCTGCTTTGTTTAGGAGTTTTGCCAGGAAAGTTTTTTCAGTTTATTCTCCTGCATGATTGGTAATTCTGCATGCAGTTTTATCTGGAACTTCCAGGTTTTATGGAGGACAAATTGTGTCAGATTCATGAAGCTATGCCCTGATGTTTGGGAACTTTTAAGACGTGCCGCTTTCCACAGCAATGTCCTCTGTTTGTAGTATTACTGCATGTTTGTGCTCTACAGTGCAAGAATTATGACAAAAATGATATTGTCATATTTCCATAAAAAGGAAATTTAAAGTATGGGTGAAATTTGTTGTATGTAATTGATATAACTTAATATAACCCTAAAAAGAGAGACATTTTTTTTCCAGGCGTGGATGAGCCTAAAGCCTTGCTTATAATTGTATCCTAGTGCTGGCTGGTCTGTGCTTGAACCTGGTTTAGCACCCCCGTCTGGGTGCTGCGGAGCGCGTTGTGCTCATGCGCTCTCTGGCCCTGCGCCTTTGCACCTGACACTGAGGAGCTGGCTCAGTGGGCAGTTTAAAGTATCCCCAGAAGTAGGGCCTCCCCGGTGGCGCTGCGGTTGAGCACTCCTCTGTGGAGCTGTCGGCAGCGTGCGATTCGAGTTTGAAGCCCAGCCGGGGAAAATCCCACATGGTGCGGCAGACCTCTCCTGCCTCGCCCGCTGCTCCCCTCAGCAGTGTATTTCTGATCTGCCTGTTCTGCTCCCCACTCTGTCTCTGGTGAACCCTCTCGCCGCCCCACTCCTCTGGCCTGTACTCCAGCTTGTATGTATGAATAAATCAATCTTGAAAAAAAAAATAAAGTATCCCCAGAAGTAACTTGCAGCACTTTTGTAAAATGCCCTCTAAGTCCACCTGAAATCTAGCTAATGGCCACTCTGGTCTCACTTACACAGAGGAAATGACACAGAAGGGAAGTCAGATGGGGAAAGATAACAATGTAGAGCAATTATGTCTACATTCCTCATTCTTGACCAGTCACAGACCATGAAAGCACTTTGTTGGGGCCTCTGTCAAGGTCTTGGATCTGGACTGCTGAGGGCACTGAGGCTGGAGCATCCTCAGCTTCCTGGAGGATCTGCCTCTGTCTGCCACAGTGACTTCATACTGGAGCAGGGAGATAGGCCAGTAGACCTGCTGTGACAGGATATATGATTATTCCATGTCAGAGGGAAGCACAGGGAAGTGGAGAATCAGAGAGGAGGGACCTATGTCAGCTTGGAGGGCAGGAAGGAATTTTGGAGGAGATGATGGCCAAGCTGGCACATAGCCAGCAAACTGCAGGAGAGAGGCATTTCAGGTGGGCAGTATAGCAGGAGCAAAGGTTCCGGATGCACAAGTAGTTTGGTAGAGCTGGGACTCAGAGTGCCAGGTAAAGTTCGAAGAAGAAAGAGGCTCAATAAAAAAGCAGTGGTGGGATCACCAAAGGCCTGGAACACTCTGCTGAAGGAACTATGGGCCATGGGAAGACAGTGGAAGGGAAAATGAGACTTGCATTTAGAAAGCTCATGTGAAGCAGTGCTGAGTTGGATAGGAGTGCAGTAAGGTTGGGGCTGGTCCAACATGTGGATAAGTGTAGCTGGGTACAAGAGGAGAAGATTCAAATATTAGAAAAGGAAATAGAGGGGAAACAAACTCTAGAAGAGTGGGAATTTCCAAGGATAATAATCCAGGTGTCTGAGTCTATGGTGATGTTGGGGTAGGGAAGAAGGAAGAGCAAAATGTTTGTTGGGAGAAGATGGTGAGATGCTTGAGGTTTTTATAGGACATCTTAGTGAAGATGCTCCACGGAGGGGTTTCAGATGCATCCACAGTGCTGGGAGGAAACTGCCATAATAGCAACTTTTGGAAGTCAGTGAAATCACAGAGTAAAAGAGGCAAGGGCAAAGCATCAAACTCTAAAGCTTTCACTGGAGCTGAAGGATCAACTTCTAAGATGGCTCACTCACGTGACAAGCAAATTGCACTCCCCACATGGACTTTCCATAGGGATTGTGTCCTCACAGCCTGGCAGCTGGTTTCTCCTAGAGTGACTGATCCAAGAGAGAACTAGGTAGAAGCTGCAGTATTTTACATGGCCTAGCCATGGAGTAACCCACCATCATTTCAGCCGTATCTTATTTCTTAGCCTTACTCGGTGAGGTCATGAATACCCTGAAACAGGAATCAGTAGACACTATCTTACCATCATGGAGGTGACTTCTAGTGTTATTTTGAGAGCTCCAAAATAATTATTTCCCCTGATTCTTGGTGTTTATTCTCTCTCTTCCCCTCTCCCACTTTGTTGAAAATATTTTTTTCTCTCCAGTGTTTTGAAATAGCATGTAAAGTTTCACTTTCCTCTATTGTCGTAAGCACTGAAAGACATTTTCAATTAGTAAACTCATTCTTCAATTCTGGGAAATCCCATTGTGTTATTTCATTTATAATTTCCCCTCTGTTTTCTTTGTTATATTTTTCTAGAATTCCTGCAATTAAATCTTTGACATAGCACTTCACTAATTTTTATTTATTTTGTGATATATTTTCCGGAAGTTACCTTTAATCTTCCAAGATTTTATTGAGTTTTTAATTTCTATTGTACTTTTTACTTCCCCAAATTACTTTTTGTTCTCTGAATACTGTTTAAAAACAGTGTTCTCATTTTGATTCTTACTCTTGCCTCTCTTTTTCCTTTGAAGATATTACTGACTGGTTCACTTTGGTTTTGGATATTTTCTTCTTCTTACTTTCTTTATTTCTGTTTTCTTTGGTTGTTTAATCAATTTATTTATTTATTTATTTATTTAGTGTCTTTCTCATACTTGAGCTTTTCTTCAGTAACCCCTGAGCGCTCATATGGAAGAACGGGGACTTCAAAACCAATGGGAAGCTCAGTTTTGTCAATTGACTTTTGCTGTGGGTGATGAAACTGAGTGTTTTGTTTATAGAACCTACAAAGTCACTATCTTTAGGTCATTCTTCCTGGGTTGGCCACATTTCCTCAAAAAAAGAGAGAAGCCAAGTGGCCTTCAGATTCTAGGAGTTGAGTCAGGAAGACGGCTGGGCTCTCACCATCCAATCTGCCCATTTAATACCCCTGTTTTCTGTCTGCTCCTTCCATGCTCATTAGGGTTTGAGACGTTCCATATACTCCCTCCAAGAATAAGTCTTCAGGTTACTGCTAGGGTTGGGGGTGAGAATTGGAGTTTGGTTAACTTTATCCTACCAGAACACCTTGGTGCCACCAATTCCCAAGCTGAGTCCTGATCCCACGGCCACTTAAGAGTTGCTTCCTGGAGTTATTCCTACCTGTGCATCTTTTTTCCCAACATGTTGATGTTGTCTCCTCTCCTGAATTCCGTGTGGACTGGTGTGGCTTCAAGAATTCCTTTTTTTATCTTACGGGAGGATTTCAGGAGAGAGCAAAAGTAGGTGTGTGTGTGTGTGTGTGTGATCTCCAGCTAGAAGCTGTCATTAGCAATCACTGTCATGGAGACTCCAGCAGGTCTCTGAAGTCACACACTCTGTGACTAGGGATTTTTCAAGGTAACAGCAGGGTGAGAGTGACCTGGACACTTTCTCAGGCTAGAAGGGTCCCAAAAGACCTACCGGGTTGGGGGGAAAGGACTCCTGGGAAAAGGGTCTGGCTAGGAAGGAGAGTGGCCTTAGTCTTGCCTTCTTTCCCCATGACCTCTGACCTCATAGCTGAATTCAGGGACCAAGGTGCTGGCCATCTGGTGCATGTGGGCAGGAGAGCGCAGACAGTGAGTGGCACCTGGTAACAGCACTTTCTGCTCATCTGCTCTACCTGGATGCAGCTGTCTGCTCTAAATACTCCAACTAGAAGGTATTCATGAACTTTGAGATTTTCTACTCTGCAGAGGGTGAGCCAAGGAGGTGAGCTGGGTTGGGGAGGGGGGAGTAGGGAGCTAAGATAATTTGCTGTAGCTGGGGAGTAATTCTCACCTTTTAAAAATGACAGAATTCTTTGTATTTGAAAATGAGAAGAGAGATTAATATATGGTGTCAAGAATCCATTTGTCTGCAAATAACAGAAACTCAATCAACATTGGCTTAACAGATAATAAGAAGTTGGGGTAGGGAGTGGAGGCAGTAAGGATCCAGCCTGTTATAGCAGCTCAGCAAAGCCCCAGGACCCCACTCTTTTGCAGCTCTCTGCTCTGTCCCCCTCAGCATGCCCACCTTCTGCCTTGGGTTTAATGTCTCCTGGTTACAAGGTAGCTGCTGTCCTTCAAATCTTCTTATCCATGTTCCAGGTAGGGATCAGGAAGAAAGGGGAAGAGCAAAGGCTACCTCCTAACAAAGCCTTTTCTTTTCAAACAGGCAAGAACATCTTTCTCAGAGTCTTCCATTTACATCTTACTGGCAAGAACTGAGTTAAATGGCCATGCTTAGCAACAAGGTCACTGGAGACTAAATAGTTAGAGATGCTTAGTCGGTAGGCATGAAAGTGAGACTGGATCCTGAAAAGGCAATTAGCAGGATCTGCTGAACCTCCGTGAATTAAGATAAAATTGAAATAATTAAAAAGTTAATATAAATATATTTATTTGTTGACCAGAGTATGAGTACATTCAACTTTATTTATAATTGACTTCTCGTGTTCTCCCTCCAATGGAAGACTATCTTGGAACTCCTATCTTGTAAACCTCCATATCTGACCTTTCATATTTATCCCTTTCTCCTTTTTAAATAAAAGATTGTTTTGTTATTTTAAAAATAAAGTGAAGAAGGCTCTTGGTTAATTTGTGGAGTGAGCAGGCAGGTGAAAATAGACCTAATTAAGGAAATGCTGGAAGGCTTAGCATACAAACCCGGGTGTATACAATGATTATCAGGCTATGAAATGTTACTCTCAGTTCTATAATATGTTTTAAATCCTTTTGAACTTACTTTTGTCAAGTCCAAAGCAAGCTTTCCTAATCAGCTGGCAGCTCTCCTGGTTCACTGACTGTGGTTTCCAAGACTGCAAGTTGATCTGCATCCAATAGCAGATGAGCCTGGGGGACTATCTGTTACAGAAGTTTCTCCGGGTCAGGTTTGGGGAGGCTGGCATCATTTTTGGCCTGTGGCCAGAGCTCCATTTCGGCCCACATTAACTGTAGCTCTGCAGCAAGGGTGAGGGGTGCTGGGTGTGTGTGTGTGGGGGGGAGGTGGGGAAGCTCTGCTGGAACTGCTCACCGGGAAGAAGAGGAAAGGGATTAGGAAAGAGCTAGCCTGCCTGTCACATTGCTGATTCGGTTGCTGAACAATTGCCAGGTGCTTCTGACAAGTGCCAGTTGTACCTAGCAATTAGAGGTTGGTGAGGTTATATATCTCTCCTCCACAACTCTGCTGCAGAAATTTCACAGGAACAACTTCTAAACTCAATTCTGATGATGTATAAGACAAAACAATCACGTGAGCTGTGCTTGTGAACAAGGAAATCTTCACTCTTTTTTTGGTGATACTACAAAATGGGAGGTCTACTCCAGGACAGGACAAACTCAAAGATATCCTGACAGTAGGAGAGCAGCTAGCAAGCTGGGGGATTGCATGGAGTGTCTTGGAAAGTAGGGGTTCACAGGGTCACAGAAGCTCTAGACCTTAATGTTGTTGAGAGGGAAACCGGTGCTTGCTTTCTTAACTGTTGTTAACATGAGGGCCATGGAGACTGAAGCCCTATATCATCACCTGTGCTGAACCACTCCTCATTTCAACAATTCCAACTATTTTATTTGTGGTTCGATTTGGATCTCAGATGTGAAAGGGCTGACATAATCAATGCTTGTGGTACACTATCATTGTTGGTCTCTATTCCAGGTTCCCCTCCCTCTTCTGTTCCTTCCTCCTAGCACAGACAACCTTGCCAATGTGCCCATGCATATCCTTCTATCTATACATGTTCTTGACAACATGTCTAGTTCTGAATGCATCTCTTGTTAATTCTTACTGATTCTATAGGATTAGAGATTTCATCATGTTACTTCATTTTTTCCCTCCCTTATCACGTGATCAACCCATGTGTGTTAAGTTGGGTTTCCCAGCAAACAGACTCTGAGATCGAGATTAGCATGAAGGAGACTTACTGCGAGTGCTCTATGCGTCAGGAGCCATCCTGTGAGGGAGGCTGGGAGGCAGGACTGGGAGGAGAGGAACTGACTGGTGATGCGGACCCAGGGACCTCTGGGGCTGGGATGGCTCAGCAGAGCTGTCCTGACTCAAGGTAGACGGCCTTACCTCAAGGCATCAACCAGCTAGAGATATGGTCTGCCTTGAAATGTGAAGGGGCAGGGGCTTGCTTTGATTGAGAGCAGTTTGCAGAGAGGGGTGCAAAAAAGAGTGTTGAGGGAACAACGCTTCCAGAAGCTGGAAGAATGAGTCCCTCCAGCCTGAAAGAAGAGACAGAAATTGGTAGTGTACTATATTATCTACTACTCTACCTAAGTCCAATCTTTTTTTTTTTTAAAGCCTGCTTCACATCTCACCACACTTATCAAGCACAGCTTCTGATGGCCTGAACTTCTTGGTGCCACAGGTGGCATTGCAGCCAACATCTCCACTTACCAGGTGGGTCTGAGAGAGCTTCTCTGTGAATTGCCAGTGAGAATTCCTGGGCTCTGGATAATGGTGCTGTTGGCGCCCCTGGGTGGCTGGCCCTGCCTCTGTTTCCACAAGGATTTCTGGGCTCCACCAACTGTCAGTGCTACCCCGCTCTGTACATTTCATCCATCTGGTGCCTCAGTGATGTCTGATTTTGGTTTAAATTTGCAGTTCTGTCATTTCTAATGGGTTTGAGATTATCTTTATAGGCATTTTAATCTCTCAAGTTTCCTCTTCTGTGAATTGTCTGTTTATGTTCTTTGTCCGTTTTTCTATTGGGTTCTGAAAAGAGAATATCTCTGATCTCTTTTTAGCTGGCAAACAAACTTCTTGTATAGATTTTAATAATGATATCTAGAGTTTAAGCAGCCTTCTCCAGAGTGTGGATTCCTGTTCAGAATATTTTAGGTGTTAACTAACCATTCTCTCCCTCTGCTTTCGCAGACACACATAATGCTGTAATGCTGTTGATGATGAAGTATTTTTGAAGATATCACCACTTAGATTATATAAGAATTGCCTAATTTTTAACAAGATTATTTTGGGAGAAGCTGATTTTTTTTAACTCTTACTATTCTCTTTGTGTCTACTCTTAATTTTTTATATCAATATCTACAAAAACTTACACAATATTTCTATCATTTATAGGTTAGCACTCCCATCCTACAGTCAACTGAATCTATGAAGGATATTTCTATCATTTATAGGTTAGCACTCCCATCCTACAGTCAACTGAATCTATGAAGGAGCAGAAAGTAGAAAGACTATTCTTTTTTACTTCTGCCTCTTTCTCTGCCATCTTCTCCCCTTATCTCCCACTCTTTCTGGTGAATTAGTCAAAAGAAGAGTCTGGAAGCCTTGAGTGAGTTCTGTGATTTGGGGGATTAAAATATTTTTTATTGAGTGAACATTGCATTATAACATTATGCAAGAGTACATCATTCCAAATCAACATCTGAATATACTATTTTAAATTTACCATTCTTCATATCGGGGATGTTTTCTTTTTTCTTTTTATATAAAATATATACACACACACACACACACACATATATATATATCATATATATGTAGTATATATATGATATATATATATATCTCATTGTTTACTTTTGTACAATGTTTGCTTTTCCCTCTCAGGTGTAGTCCCCACAGAATTCCCACCACCAATTCACCTGTGCACCATCGCCATGGTCCACTTGGGGATGTTTTCAAGATGCATGATTTCATCTAAGACAGAACCCACTGAGGGGAAGGTTTTGCATCCCAGAAAATGTAAAGCCATCACACCCACTTTGCATGCACTGACCTGAGCACCCTCTCAGGTAGGCATATCCTTGAACTCGCCCTTCAGACCACACCTCCCACACTGGAGACAACACCCTCCAGGCCTTCCCTGGGGAGAAGTTCATGCCAGGGGAAGATTATATTCAAACTCGGTGTCTTGGGGTAAGATCTTCATTGTGCCCAGAGCCTTCCAGGTCCCTTACTGTAGAGGCCCAGGTAGCCTTCAGGGTGAGCTGACAGGTGACAACTTAGGCAGGGTGAATGTGCCCTTCCTCCTCACCTCACCTCCCCCAAAATCGAGGGTACCTGGTAGTCATTGCACAGTGCTGATGCTGTCACCTTGAATCTCCCTTCTCAGCTGGTAGTGGCTATTGGTCAGTGCACCGCCTGGGCATCACATTTGCTTGAGTCTGAGTTTCCTCTTTTCTTACTTGAACAAGTTCAGGAAATGTGGCAGCAAAAGTGGCAGCAAAACTGGCACAAGCAAGCTGGATATACAGAAGTTGCCATCTCCAAAAGCCCTGGTCAGAGTTTCAGGCTTATTCTACAGCTCCTGCGTCAAACACACCCTCCTAGTTGGAGGTGCCTTGGAGTGGGAGGAGCTTCAAGTTGTTTGGGTCAAAATGTGTTGGAAGCAGGTTTTGATGATAAGCTTCTGGCTACTGCTGAGGGACGGAGAAACGGCCCCGGAGGGCCTTTTCATCAAAGTGCTCTCCTGCCAGGTGACTGAGTTGACATATTTTTGTGAAATAAAAAATTACTTTACTGGGTGTTAATGGAAGGAAAATATGTAATGATTTTTCTCATTTTTTTAAACAAGCTTTGTCAGAGAGGGCTTGCGGCTGCCCGTCGCCAGCACTGCAGATAAATAGTGACATTTTTCAGGATGCATTTGGCTCTTTGGGGTCGCTTCTGACTTGCCCCATGCTTACTTAACTCTGATGGACACATGGACAAGCTTGGAATGTGGAGTTTCACACGGGAAGGAGTAGTGGGTATGTGTCTGTCACATGTAGCCTGGGGCCAGCCCATCAGCCATATCTTAGGCCATGCAGTGGGTCATACGGGCATTTTTCTTAAATCATGAAGCTCCCTCAGATTCTGAGCAGGGGAGCGGCATAATCTTGATTGACAAAATCTGAGTCCACTTGGAATTATGTCCATGCCTACTCCACACGCGCACTGGGTCTCTATCAGCTGCATACCCAACTGTTTCAGAAGGTGAATCATAGCAGGGTTTTGGGGGTAGAAGTCATAGTAGAGGAAGTGGAGAGAGGAAAGTAAGGTGGAGATCTCTCCAGATTTGCAGCCCCTATCTGTACTAGGGCCTTGGTTCATTCCTACTGAGGGAGGCATTTCTGGAAGCTATTTTTGGAAGTTCAGTTCCAGTTCTAGTCCTCCTCATGATCCTGTGAGCTATCTAATCCCTTCCTAAATGCCTGCTGTCTCCAACTAGCTAAAGGCGACTTTCTTATTTTCAACTAAGCCCTCACTGATGTGCCTATACCATCTCTCTCTTCTCTCAACTCAGTCATCACTCTTTTAAGGAAACTTTGGCCTTCCTAATTATAGAAATTCACCCTCTCACAGATGCTCACTTCTCCAGAGGCACTTCCTCTGTAGTTCTCATAATTAGTGTAATTGTACACTCATTGATGGGGTATGTGAGTATGTCTCTCTTCCTGTAGATGATACAATGAGAGTGGGAAGCTGAGTGCTGGTGTCTCCAGTTTCCAGCATAGCTATGGATCATGGGAGGCAATGAGTAGGGAGTTGTGGGCCTTATTTGGGCAATGAACAGACGAATGAATGAAGACTCTAATTGTTCTGTGTCTCCAGGATCGTCATCAGATTCTAGGACATGGCGGTCAACAGACACCTTGTGGATGACTGTTGGTGTTACTGCCTGGGGAGACGAAACCCATTTGCTCTTGTTTGTAAGTGTGTTTTTCTGTACAGTTTGCTCTCTGGTTTTTAGGCTGATATTTTTAGACACTCACTTTATGTTTGGAACTGTTGTTGTCTAACCAGGATTTGCAGTTCCACCTGGTGAGCATTTGGGGACTGGTTGTGACCCAAAGCACTCATAGGAAACAGCACTGTCACTGACTGGCCCCCACACACTCAGCGTTGTCAGAGGCAACACCTCTGTGGGCAGACAGTGGACTCGGCAGCACACCTGGAACTCACAATGCCACATCTGCAAAGGAGCTAGGTACCACCCACCAGCTTTGTGGCAATGGCAGGAGACCTAATCTCTCTGGAACTCAATTCCTTCATTTATAAAATGGGGCTAAAGATGCTTTCCACATGGGTTTGCTTGAAGGATTGAACTAGAGATGCCAGTGAAGTACCAGGTCCAAAGTAAATGCTCGGCAAGTTTTGTACCCCTTCCTGTACTTTCCCTTCCTGTCTTTCTGAAAAATGTCTGTATTGAGGAGACAGACAGAGGCACCTCATGGACAATGTTGTCCAGGCTAAACTCCAGAACCCTTGAGTGAATCAATGAATGAATCCGTGAAGGAAGGACTGAATGAATGAAGGTACAACCCATGCTATTCATTACTAGAGGAAGTAGGAATACTAGTGGTTCATAGTTGTGGTGATAGTAATTAACACCTAAAGGGCTGGACAATATTGAGGAGGAAGTTAGGAAATAGATATAGGCAGGCGGTTAGCAACAGCTTGCCCCAAGTGCCAAGTCCATTTACCAGCCTTATTGAGAAACAATTACAGACCAGAAGGGGTCCCCCCCAACCCCAGTTCAATTAAAAATGGAATGTATAGCACATAATAACACAATAGCAATGGACTGGCTTTCAGAAAAGTAGGCTGGGTAACGTGGGAAAACTCAATGGGACTCAGTAGCCTAGGAGACCCCTGTGGGCCCAGCCAATCAGCAAGAGACTCAACTCGGAGACACCCAATGGCTGAACCCTCGCTCTTTGCACACTATGCCAATATAAGCACCTACTTTTCGCTACATCACTGGCTACCCCTTTCACTAGAGACCCCTCTCTGCCTGGATAGCTTTCTGTTCTTCCTATCTACCTATCATAATCTCTTGTTTTTAATGTAACTTTGTTCTCCACATTGAATTCTTTCCTCCCTGAAGACAAGAACCCACAAAGAGCCTGCCTGGGGTCCTCGACTCCAGGACTGCTCTGAAAAAACCCTGACTCATTATGTCAGACACTTTATAGAACTGATCTCATTTAATTTTCATGAGAATCCTTGAAGGAAAATACCATTCTCCCCATCTTTAAATAGGGAAACAAATGCTCAGGGAGATTGTCGAGTAAAGCGGTACCATGATTCGTCAGTGGTTTTATAAGTCATCGTGAAAATGAAAGGCCGTAGATATGCATGTGTGTGCACAGGGGTGCTTGCAGTTACACACACGTGTGTGTGTGTGTGTGTGTGTGTGTGGTGGTTATTTAAGTCCCAAGAAACAGCAGGCACTCATGACATGATTGTGCAACTACTGAGTGCCTGTGGGTGTTGGTGGTGATTAGAAGGGTGAAGGCAGGTAAAGGAAAGAATGGGAATAAGTTTCACAGTGTGGCCTGAGGAAAAGGAACCCCAGGTAAAATCACAGAGGACTTCTGGGCCCTCCTTTTTGTTGTTTAGGTAAGAGATATTGAGTGCTCTGAGCAAAGTCAGGGGACTTTGCTCACAGATTCTGTGCTTGTGGGGTGTGTGTCCAGTGACTGGTGAAGTCTTCTGCACCAAATGGAAGCTGCAATGACTGATGTGGGTTTGCACCAGAGCGTTCCCTCTTAAGGTATCCACATAGCTCCATAGTTTTGGGTTTTTTTTTTTAAAGATTTATTTATTTATACATACAAGCTGGGGTACAGGCCAGAGTCGTAGGGCGGTGAGAGGGTTCACCAGAGACAGTGGGGAGCAGAACAGGCAGATCAGAAATACACTGCTGAGGGGAGCAGCGGGCGAGGCAGGAGAGGTCTGCCGCACCATGTGGGATTCTCCCCGCTGGGTGTCGAACTCGCATCGTGCGCTGCCGACAGCTCCACAGTGCAGCACTCAACCGCTGCGCCACCAAGGAGGCCCCAAATAGCTCCATAGTTATGACAACACTGGAACTCATAGAATATAGAGACAGACATTTTTATTTATATTTTTAATTTTTTAAAATTTATTTTTATTTTCTTACATCATTGTTGGATGGGATGCTATGGGATGTTTCAATTATAAATGGAATATAGGGAAACCAAAAAAAGGGTTAGGAAAAAGACAAAACTAGTAAGCTGGCCATGAATTTCTGGCATACAGCAAGGGAGGGGGAGAGAGCGGGGCCGAGAAATCCATTTTTAGACTGATCCAAAGCAGGTCCTGAGTGGATATAAGAGTTAACAGCACAAATTTGAGGCAGTTGGGCCTGGGTGACTCTGACCTTTGGCATCATTAGCCTCAGACTATTTACTTAGCCTTTCTGTGCCTTCTTTTCTCATTAGAAATGGAGATAAAAAAAATCTAATAAAATATTTATAAGGTTAAAATAAAATAATGTATATCCCAGGCATTAGTGCTTAGTCAAGTACATATATTAAAAATGATATCCATGGCAAAATTTGTTACAGTAGAAAATATTTCCAATCCCCAGTCCATTCAATTTTATTCTAAATTCATTAAGAAGAGACAGAGAGCCTCTAGGGAAATTTCGTACGTTGATTTATCTTGCCAACAGGTTCTGGTGATAGTTTGGTGGGAATAACCCAGAGTGAGTGTGTTCAGTCAGGCTATTAACACACTGAAGAACCTGTGGGGAGGAGGAAAGAAGGCATTTCCCGGGGGTGCCACTGCCACTCATGGTACTGGGTCTTGGGAGACAACATGGGTCCTTTATCTTTGGCCATTGACCTTTAGGTGTTGTCCTGGTCTGGATGCCACTGGCCAGTTCAGTCTGTTGGTGTCACCAGTCTGCTGTTCAGTGCTGCGATCACACCCAAGCTCTGGCACCATCTCTTGGCATGGTCCATGAATTCTTGGTTTTGGAACTGGCCTAATTGAAAACCAGATCTTGCCTTCCTGTCCCTTGCTTTCATATCCAAGATTGTGGGGTTACAAACTGAGAGTTTAAGGCATGATATTAATTGGGCTGTTGGAGTAGATAGACCTTGAGGGAAATGGAGTAGAATCTCAGAGAAGTCATATCTAGGATGAAATGAATTGCTTGATTTGGGATGGTTCCCCCAATGAGGCACTAGCAAAAGAAAGAAACCTCTAAGTCCGTAGCTCAGGAAGCATGTTGGAATGAATGTAGGTCCCAGGATGCTTTATGAGGTAAAAGGCCCAATAGTTAAATCAGTTTGAGAAATAGTTAGAATACTGATATTGATAACTGTATATATATTAGTAGTATGCCACATATAATTATATAATATATATACACTCTATAAATAATACATGATTATATTTATAATTCATGTATATCAGGACTTATTAAGGTTCTTTATATATTACATAATTTTACATAATAATAACATATAATATAATTTGTTAAAATAGAAACAATTCCTTCCATATAACTTATAACATACGTAATGTAGCATATATAACATACGTAATGTAGCATATATAATATAGCATACCTATATTATATAATATCATCAATAGTATAAATAATAAAATTTTATGATTTGATAAAAACATAAGTATTTAATTCATATAATAATATATTAACCTTATCAAGCCCTGTAATTGTCATATATAAAATATGACCATATTAAACATATAAATATATAGAGTTATATATAACTTTGAGATATTTATCTATCAATATCGAGTTTTATATGTATAACTTTGAGGGTTTTGAGAGGATGTCAGCCACAAAACTACAGTGACACAGAGAAAAGCTGTCTCCTAGACCCTGCATGGCCCCGGAGAGGGAGTGTGGAGTAGAGGTCCCTCACATCTGCCCAAGGCCTGTGTCCTGAAGGTTGTCTGCAGTCACTGCACTGGCTTTCATGGTGGGCCTGGCGAAGGCAGGATGTGCCCTTCTGCTGCAAGACTTTGGAGCCCTCAACACCAGGCCTGCCCGACCTGCCTGACCCTGTCTCTCCACATCTCTAATGTTGGGGAACAATATGTCCCAAAGGAACTCTACCCATTGATGCTTTATGAACTCCACCCCCACCTCCATGTCAAAGAGATTCCAGGTGCCGAGATGACAAGGATTACAACTCCCATCATGCCATGGATCTTCCTTAACCCCTGACTTCTTGAAAGGGGGTATTATTGGGAACTAAAAGTGAAGTTAGGAAGCCATGGTTGGTCTAAAATCAAAGACAAGTGGGCTTGCAGGGGGCAGCTTGGTTTTGCCTGCACCCAGGCTCCTGGCTCAGACAGCACTACTGGTAGGATGGATTGACCAATCTCTCTCTTGCAAATAAACCTTTTATTAACCATTCTATGGTGTTCCTGCCCTTGTGTTTTGTCCTGATTTAAGTGTGTGTGGGTGAGGACTCACACTCAGGCCATCCAGTTTCTCTTTTGGCTTTCCCTATAACACTAACACCAGACTCTAGACTTGCAGTGACAGCCATGGGCCATTCGGGTCACCTGGTTGGAAGGTTTTCAGGGTGGCACAAGGTGACCATGCCTCTGTGGAGAAGCTGGTCTCATCCTAGCCAGAGTAAGCACTTCCTCATCCGGGCAGAGTCACTCCCCATCCTTCCAGGCTATGCATTCAATATATACACACATACACACACATTTGCTTAATACATAAAATAGAGCTCTCTGTTTCTCTATAGCATCTATAGGTTATAAAATAGCTCTGTAAGTATCTCTATTATACATCTCCTTAGCAAGTCTTTGCTTCCAGACATGAGGGAGGCCCAGCCACACCCCAGCTCTACTCTGCTGGATTACAAGAGCCAAGAAATATGTATCTTTTTTGCTTAGAATTGTCTAAGATGCCATCAAGACAATCGTGATGAAGACAAGCAGTTTCTGGAGTGACCTGACCCTGCACCCAGCTGCCATAGAGACACTGTTTCTAGACCCATTAAAATTTCTCAAACATTCCAAAAGAAGCATAAAGAACAATGGCACTCAGGCCCCCTTTTGAAAGCTCTTGGTCATTTCAAGAGGAGGCCTGATTGCCAGCTCTCTTTCAAGCATGTGGCCTCATGAACCCAGGAGAGGTTGAGATTAAAATTCTGCCCAGGACTTCCATCATAGCTTAGTAGTTTATAACTTTGTTTTTGTCATTGTTTGTAAGTTTTTGCCATGGACCCTCTATCAAATTAACTGAAAATGAAGCCCTGTATTCCAACCTGACAAACCAGGTCTTTTTCAGGCTACAGAATATAGAGTATTTGCCCTGAGGGCTGGAGAAGCCCTGTAGCTCTGGAGACTTGTTTAGAAAGCGTAGATACTGGACGACTCTGAAGCCTGTCAGCTTGGGGGAGAACCTCCTGAACTGGGGTTTTTGGAGCAGGCCTGGAGTCCAAGGACCCCCTGTGGGCTCTTTCTTGGTTCTTGTCTTGGGCAAGGAAAGAATTCAACATTGAGACCAAAATTACAGAAAAGCAAGAGATTTATTGATAGATAAGAGTAAGGACAGGTACTGATAGGTAAGAAGAAGGACCGGAGAGCTCTCTAGTGAAAAGGTATCCTGAGTTGGTAGCCACTGAGGTTTCGAGAACTAGGTGCTTGTATGGCGATAGTGGGCAGGGAGTGGGGTTTGGTTGCTGGGTGTCTCCATGTTGCATTTCGTGTTGATTGGCTGGGCCTGTGGGCGTCTCCTAGGTTACCAAAGTCCACTAAGTTTGCCTACCTTTCCTAAACTACTTTTGGCCCATGCTTTAGCATTGTGTTATTGCATGGTTGTTCTGGACATTCCATTCTTTACTGGGTTGGTGGGGGCACGCTCCTGATTTGGGGTTGTTCTCCAATCAGACTGATATGCCTTGGGGGGCGGGTGGAGATCTAGGGCTTGGAGGCTAGGGAAGGTGCCTTCCTAGTTTCAAACAAATGTTTCTCTCTCTCTTTATCTCTTTTAAAAAGATTTATTTATTTATGCATACAAGAACTGGGGTGTAGGCCAGAGGTGTGGGGTGGTGAGAGGATTCACCAGAGACAGAGTAGAGCAGAACAGGCAGATCTACTGAAGTACACTGCTGAAAGGAGCAGTGGGTGAGGCAAGAGAGGTCCGCTGAGCCATGTGGGAAGCTCCCTGGCTGGGGATTGAACTCGTGCTTCAGTGGCAGGTGATAGCTTCATAGTGCTGAGATTTAACCGTTGTGCCACCAGGGGGGCCCCAAACAAGTGTTTCTCAATCAGGCTAAATGGATTTAGGGGCTTGGGGCACCCTGTTCCTAACTGACTGCCTGTACCCATTCCTCCTTCACTCCGAGCAGAGCTTCAGCAATATCAGTCTCATGCAAAGAGGCAAAGACATGGGAGCTAAGAAGGAGGCTATCGTGGTGGCTGAGGGTTGAGGGGATGCTTTTGAAAGAGATAAGGGGCAATCAGGACAGAAAGAAGAGGAATCTGATTATCAGATATGAACATGGGCTGGATAGTTTAGGCACTAAGGGAGCGGTGAAGTGAGGGATCTGGCCTGAGTTGTTACACTGGTCTCCAGGGAAGCCCTGGGATGTGTGTGTGTGTGTGTGTGTGTGTGTGTGTGTGTGTGTGTGTGTGTGTGTCACCAAGAGAAGACAGAAGGAACCCTAAACAAGTATAGCCTTCTTGGGTTCCTTGCTGATTCTCTGAGATGCAAAGAAGCATGTAGTTCAGTGCGGCAAACTCGTGGCCTTAACTGTGGCAGAAGCGCTCCCAGTGTGATGCATTTGGGAGAAGATGGGGGTGCAATGCTTGCAGTGAAAGGAGGGGCATGGATTTTGGCAGAAGACTGGGGAGTGAAGAGGTGGTGAGGGTGCTCTTTAAAAAGAAAAAAAAGGAATTTGTCATGTGTGAGAAGGATGTGGGGAGATGAGTGCAGGGGAGGGTAGGGAAGGGTGGAAAGGGCTGGCACTAGGCACAAGGCTGGGGAGAGCTGTCAGAAGCGGTTTATATTTTTATTATTCATCTGTCTTTATTGAGGGAACATTGGTTTACAACATCGTGTATGATTTAGAGAAGGGGTTTAAAAAATGACAATGCCTATTGTGCTAGGCAGATGTTGGCCCTGCCTTGTGCAACGTGATTTGTCTCTATGACTCCAAGCAAACTTGGTTTGAATTTTCTATTCTTTCCTCTGGAACCAAAGGATACAGTTTAACAACTAGGTCAGCCCAAGTTGGGAGGGGAGCCAATCTTCAGTGGGCCTCAGGGGCAAGGTGACCCCGGGTGTAAGGGAAGATCATCATGGAGGAACAGGAAGAGATGGCCCAGGAGAGGGTCAGTGCTGGGCCCAGCCCACCCGCCCTCCATGCTGCCCCCAGCTTCTCCAGGACTTGGCTTCTTGTCAGGAGTGAGAACGACCTGCTTCCGCTATTAATTAAGATCACATACATAGAGCCCGGCTGCTTTGCATATGTACAATAAATACACGAGGATTGTCTTTATCTTGGTGAGTTCACTCTGGGGGAACAGGGTGCCCTGATAGAGGCCTGGTAGGCACCAATTGGCTATGTCAACATCCCTCACGACCCACACTCCTGTCTTCTCCATGCATGGATTTAGGACAGATCCTCAGAGAATATTTGCCCAGTCAAAGCAATTGTTGACATCTCACCTCATCAAATGGTCTGGAGAATAAAAGACTCCCAGAAGTCTTCTTTACTGTGAAATTCTAAAATCATATTTATTCACCAATTCACAGAAAGTGTCATAATGACCACCAACATGAATCAGTTTGTAGGCATTTACAAGCCAAGGCTGAAAATAAATATCTGTCTGTGTTGAATAGGCATTTAACAAATTACTTGGAAATTGCAAGAATCTTAATTGTTAGAAATTTAAAGTTTGTGACTCAAACAAGGGTAAGATCACAGTCATGGAAGAAGCCCAACCGATTCCCATGATGGTTCTTAGTTTCTTCTTATATCTTTATATATATACAGATTCTCAGTGCCCCTCACTCTGTTGGCCTAGAGTGGATAGGACAGCTCAGTCAGGCAGGGGAAGGGTGCTGAGGGAAGGTGTGAGGAGGGGAAAGAACATTTTCTCTGGTCTTCTGTGACTGGACAATCTCATTCATTGAGCAAGATAGCAATGTGCTCTCCTGATAGTACATTCAACACTATAAATGGATACAGTCCTTCTAACAAGACAGTCTAAAGTTTGCATGATAACACACTCACACACACACAATAGTATATTTAGCAAATAAACACATTTCTAGACTAATAGGATTCATCTTTGAGGCAGGAATGCTCAGATTTCTGATGTGTGTCATGTCCACACTGGCCCACCCCCCAGGTGCAGCTGGCCAGTTCGGGAGACTCTGGCCAGACTGGCAGTCACTGCCCAGAGAGTAGCTGTGATTAAAGGTGTTTCTATAAAATGCTTCTGTTTCTTCCTCTTGGCTGTGTCAATAGCACAGAGGCTCCAAGGAGAGTCCCTTCACTTCCCCTCCTTATCTCAGACCTTTCCCACATACACTGAGGTTGGGTGGTTGGGAACTACCAAGCTGTGTACATGGTGGTGGCATTTCCAAATATGGCCAAAGGGGAGGTCTGAGAGAAGAAATCTCCTGAGCTTTTAGACTGGCTGAGCCAGAACCTTTACAATATGCCTGAGGTTGGCAATGTTCAAGAACATTCAGGAGATGGCAGTAGCAACAGAAGGGGTGTCCCAGCCCTGTACCCTAAGAGATAGTCCCTGGGTGTTATGCAGATGTGGTCTGGGCAGTACAAATCCATCAGGTGCAACCTGTTGTCACTGCTCCCGACCAGAAATCCAGACCCAGGGCCTGAAACTGACTGAATTTTTCTCAAAATCTGCAAATTCATGATGACTTGGGTTGGGACGAGCTATGAGGGGGATGTGACCGATCTGCTTCTCAGTGGCTCATTTAATTAGGGGGCTAATGATACTGCTGATCTCCCTAACAGTGACAAGGTGGGCCTTCAATTTCCAAATGTTTACTGAACTCCTACTATGTGCCAGTCACTGTTCTCAGTGCTTTGAGAGCTAAAAGTGAACAACAGTAATAAAAGGGTAACATCTGTAACAATGCTTCCAATAAATTTAAAATGTGTTGGGACTATTGACACCTTCATTCTATATCTTACTTATTTCTGTATTATAGAAATGCATATTGATACACATATATTTATTAGCCTTGTGTCTGGCAATTTATATTTAACACATTAATCATCTGAACTAATGCCCTACCAAATCATTCTGACTCTTACCTTACTGACCTTATAATGTCCATGCCACTAACATAACACATCCAGCTCTAAATGCCTACAGATTTCTTTGAAAACAACCAACTTCTACATGCAATTTCTTTTCTAAGCTCACCAACTGGTTTTCTTCAATCTCCTTTCGAGTCTGTCCAACTCAGGTCACCAACAACCCTTTTTAGAAGCCACAGAGGCCAGGCTGGAAGCAATCAGGTGGACTGATCCATCACAACTAGTTCAATTAAGAACTAAATCACCTTCAAACAGTTCTGACTTTGGAGCAATTGCTCTGACAGCCTCTGTAGTCCTCCTGCCAGACTTAGCTAGAATCTCCTAAACTTGGATATGGCTTGCAAAACAGAGCAATGCTCTGACTTCCGGGGAGACGTTCCTCTTGCTGGCACGTCTACCGAGCCTCCCTGTCCCCTCTCCAGCTCTGAGTCACCTTTCCCCTCAATCCCTCTTGACTGTTACTTTTTGAGTGATCAGTTCTGGGCAGTAATTCTAATTTCCTCTCTCCCAAAAGCTTTTGCCATACTCCCCCCACCTGAAAGTTTGCTAGTGAAGATGAGCGTGAACTCTTGTAATCCCGTGCCTCAGAGGCTCCTTTGCAATCATGTACGGGAGTTGGGTAGGAGAGGGGTAGATGGGCCCCAGATCCACGTATTCCATGCTCAGTAGGGTAGATGCAATCTTGTCTGCAGGGCTGTATGTGTACATTACATTCACATCCCACCCACAGGCACAAGCACGAGTCCTCATCTCTCCCAAGGGCAGACGCCTCTTCATCACTCCCCCGGTCTCCTTTCTGCAGAGGGGCTGGGGACTGTAGCTGAGACTAATGGTTGATTCTCTAAATTTGCTTCTGCAAATAGACACAACTTGTGAACTCATTTTTCTGATAGTTCTTCTGTTTGGGAAAAGAAGAATCAGTGGGTGCAAGCGTGTGTGTGTGTGTGTGTGTGTGTGTGTGCATCTGTGTATGTCCCATTTTTGTTTTGAAATGTTTATTGAAAAGGGTCTAGGCAGCAGAGATACATTTTCATTTTGAGATAAAAGCAAATGGACATTAAAGTCGACATGTTTCTGTTGCCTGTGATTAATACACGTGTCTGCATTTTGGCCCTTCTCATGTCTGTTGCCCTCTTTTCATTAGTCTATTGGGAATTGAGCTTCATCTTGATGAATTTCCTCTGCAGTGAATTTGATCAAAGGGAATGGAGGGCAGTGCAGGCTGAGGCCATTAGCAGAGGAGGACATTGGCTCCTTCCTGGAGAGGCTGCCCATGGCATATGGGGACAAGCCTAGGGGCTCACCAACCCCCCTTCTGCGCTCCTTTTACTGGTTATAGCTAGGAGTGGGGGCACTCTCTGAATAACCCACTCCTGTTCTTTTTCTATTCGGGCAGGAATATTGTCCTCCCCCCACCGCCCCATAGCTCATGTCCATCTGATTTGCTGAGGGACCTCGACTTACATGCTAAGAGAAAAGACGGGGGAGTCTTTCTCCATCGGAACACCTTAATTTTTCAAATTTAGTCCATTCAATGAGGTCAAGTGATCTCTGGTGTCCTACTTAGTTCAACAATTATCAAGCACATGCTTTGGGCCAGGTGCTGTTCACTAGGGGCTACCCTAGACACTAGAGTGCTGAGAAGAAGAAATTCCTCTTCTCGCCTTGAGAAGGGGCCTGTGACAGCAGAGGAGGCCTGCGTGGAGGAGCCTTCTGAGCCTACCACTATGTTCCCAGGGGTCCGGTCATCCCATGCAAAGTCCTCAGGGAGTGGGACCTGACTCTGGAGATGAATGACCGCAGTGGCCGGAGGTGCCACTTCCTCTCTGCTCCTCAGCACCAGAGCAGCTAATAGTACTGGGGTACCACGCTCCCCACTGTTTCTGACAAACACACACGTCTGGTGCAGTCTGACCAGTCCCACACCTGCGTGTCTCAGCTGTGCCCAGCGTCCCCAGCGGCGCCCCTCCGTGCTCACTCACCCCACCTCTGCACTGCCCTGGCTGGATCTGACCTTCAGCCCATAATGTCTCCCTGCCCGGCCTGACTGGACCCAGGTCCAGGTCTGCTGACAAGCACAGAATCCACCCTGCCTCCGGAACTACCAAAGGCCTCTCCATCCACTCCCTGCCATGCCATACCTTGTCCTTTTGTCCTACAGAGACTTTGAGATAAATGACTGACCTCTGGGAAACATAAAATTGCCTTAATGTATTGGGAGAGAAATGTTTCGTCAGAGGAATCACTAAGAGAGGCCAGGCTGTAGAGCAAACCTCCTCTTCACGTGACGTGACATGAAGAAATACTTCACGTTCCCCTCAGGGGTCTCTGGTTGCCCCCACACTCTCTCAGTGGCTAAATGGCAAGTCCTTTGTGTTCTAGCATATTGTAATAATCTGTTAGAAATGAGTTATTCTCTATACAGTCTCTGCGGTCTAGACTGGCCAAACATTTAATCAGATCTTTCCAGGCACTGAACTGGACAGAAACAGGTTGCCCTTTTGGAAATTTGGAGAGACTCAGTGAGGAGACTGCTGAGAGGACCCAGGACGTGTCTCTGGTCAAAGAGGAATTGGTGTTCTTGGGACCGAAACGGCAGGGGCTAGCTCCCGGGCCATGTGTCTGGGCCTCTCCCAGTTTTTTCATCTTGCCTTCCACTCAACAGCCCAGTGCCAAGTTCTGACTCCCAGGCTCAGAAGCCCCTAGATGAGGACCGATTCTACACCACAGTTAGGTATAAGTGACTGAGAGGGCATCAAATAGCTCCTGCCAAGGGTTGTGGGCCCTCACAGAGTTTTGACATAAGTCAAAAAATCAAATCAATAGTTATTGACTAACATGGGGAGGGGGCATTGGTGGAACCTGGAATCTTTGTAAGTCTTAGAAATTCTAGGTCCTAGAGAGAAGCAGTCTCTAGAGAAGGCTGCAGGTTTGCTTTGGTTTTCATTTTCTACTCCCATAACATCAGGAGGAGTTACTACCCTTCCAAGAAAAGTCATCAATTCTCCGCTCAATTTGGTGTTGGGTTGTGACGCTGCATGCCTCAGTCCTGTTGCAAAAATGGTGGCATCCTTAAATGACCCTCCTCTGTTCTGCCATGCCCTGGACAGCCCCACCTGCATGCGTGCTGCGTGTAGGTCAGTTCTCCTGCGGATGCGGGTCACGCTGCATTGTTGCTGCAGCTCTTGAAGGGTCTGCTTAGTTTAAAGAGCCTGGATGGCAGCCTCCCTAGGGGTTGGTAGCCTCACTGTGCCTCTTCTGGGCTGTGTCTCTCAGGGATGAAAGGGGCTGGTCCTAAGGGAGGCTTGGAATTGGGAGTAGGACCAAGCTTCCCTGAAACCACTGCACCAGAGAGCATATATCGGAGCCTGGAGCACTGTGGAGCGTGGGAGGAGGCGGTGTGCTTCGGCCCCTTCTTGTCACTGCACTAGTCATTTTACCTTCTTAACAGTTATCTTCTCTCAGTGCCAGTGAAAATCATTCTCATCATTCTCTACTTCAGTAGTTCTCAAACTACTGCACATTAGAATCAGAGAACGATTATACATAAAACAGGGCGAGGCCCTCCAGACATTCTGATTAGTAGATCGTGGTGGAAACCCCCCAGTGGCTGGCAAGACCAGGAGATCCTCAGGAGCACAGCCGGGTCTCCTTCACCCTCCCTTCCCTGTCCCTGGAACAGGGTCTGACACTCAGTGAGGATTTGCTGAATTACACTGAACAACGCTGCAAACACAGAATCCCATCTGTTCACTGCTGGCATACAGGGGATTTTGATTGCTTTCTGGGGTGCTGGTGAAGGTAACTTCTTTTTATGTCCCTGGATAGAGTCAAGTTTGGCTTCTAATTTATAGCCCTTGTAAAGCCAACTCTCCTTTCTAGTTTGTGCCAACAAAACAAAACAAAACAAAAACAAAACAAAACAAAAAAAACGAGAGCAAGTTCTATAAAGCAGTTAGAGCATACATTTACAAAGTAAAGCAAATAAAGACAGGGAAGAGAAGGCAGTGGAGTAGACTTCAAAACTCTTTCTTATTTCTTATTTCCTGTGCCTGCAGCTGTACAATGGAAAGTAGTTACATGAAAATTAAATTGTGCCAAGGGCTTTGTCTTGTCAGCCTCGATAAATGTCTGCTGCAGAAACGGAACCGTCTACCTCCCCTAGCCCAACCAGGGTACATATAGGAGGCTCTGGGTATCCCCCCAAAGGCCTGAGTATTATCTGCTCTGAAAATCAACTACTTTTCACTAATAAATTCCTTCAACGAATTAGATTCACTCCCTTACATTTGGTAAAACCTACTTGATTCATTTAAATGAAGGGATTGTTAAGAAAAATTCCTCCTTTTCTTTCCCTTGCTAGAATCTAAGAGTCAAAAAGACTGCTAATTTTGAAATGTGCTGGGTTGGGCTTTCTACTGGTGATGTTGCTATTGATTGAAACAGTCACAGTTCTTTAGGATCATTTTTAGAGCAATGACTGAGTGGGGCTGAAATGGTAATCAGTCAAGATAATGAACACTCCTGCTTAGAAATCATCGCAGCTGGGTGGTGGGGAGCGACCTCGCTGCCTCTGGTGTTAGCCCTCGCCTCGGCGGGGTGGGCGTGCAGGGTCCTCAGCTCCTGGACTAGGGTTCTCTGCTCCAGGAGAGCTGTGCCTGTGACTGAGTCAACTCAGCAGTACCAAGTGCTTTGAGCTTTTTGTTTTCATTTCTTTCTGGAACACTGACTTTCAAAACAGCTTCATTAGGGACTGTATCGGTGTTTGTTCATTTTGGAGGTAAAGTCCTCTGGGTGGTGGGAGGAAGGCCTAAGATAGTAATTTGCTTATTTTGGGGCAGTGGAGGGCAGCTTCCCTTCCCATGCACGAATGGCCTGACATTCAGGTCATTTCTGACGGCTGCTAGTTTTCCTCTAGCCTGTGGACTCAAGAGAGTTTTTTACACTTTTAAATGGTTGAAAATAAAAATCAAGAGTGATAAGATTTTGTGACATGTGAAAATGATATGAATTTAAATCATCTGCTTTTTCATAGTCCATAAGTTTTTTTTTATGCAGTCACATTCATTCGTTGACACTGACACGTCTGTGGCTGATTTCATGCTATAAGGGTAGAGTTGAGTGCTTGTGACAGAGATCACAGGATCCAACAACCCCCACATATTTACCTGATTCATTACAGCTAATGTTTGCTGACCCTTGTGGAATATATAGGAATGGAGGACATCGTTTCTCACTAGGAATCTCAGCCCTGGAGGTGGCACGTCCCTGCCCATATCCACGGGCGCAGGCCTAGTTACATGCAGAGACGTGAGATCTAAATCCTGCTTAACTGGGATGACGAAGTACGCTTGAGAATGTGAATTGAAGGAGTTCCTGCTGACATCACATTTTTGGTATCCAGATGAATCTGTGTTGGTCAGATTGACACTATTTGATTACACCTACTAGAACACACTGTCGGAATTCATAAAGGCAGGTGACCAGCTAACTGGTTGCCCGCCTCCACGGGGCAGCTCATTCTGCACTGGCCTTTTCCATCTCCACCTCTACTCCCTCTCCCTGTGTCCTGAGTCACTCGCGGTCTTTTTTTCAAGCCTATTTTTATTTCGGCCTATTTTTTCAAGACTCAGAGAACTGGATCTGGTCTCCACTTGCCAAGATAAGCAGCGCTCGGACCTGTGGCCACACTGATCAGCTGTGGCGTCTGAGTACAAGTCCGCATCTACCTCTGTGGTCATCTGGATGAGAGGCTGCGGGGTGTCTCGGCCATCTGCGAGCTTGGTTTCTGTTGCCAGCATATGGAGTGGAAAACGCTGAGCGGATGAATACATTTTTCACACGTAGCTAGACTATTTGGTGGGAGGCAAGTTTATTACTCACCACCCTTGGAGATACTTCCCAAAGCTTCAGCTACTCTCATGGGAAGGCCCCTTTCACTCAATCCCTATGGAGGAGTGCAGGGCTGGCAGCATGATAAAGCCCGCAGACCCAGCAGCATTGCTCCATGCGCCCGGTCCTTGGAGCTGGTGCTGGGTCTGACCTACAGCAGCAGCCGGTGGGAAGGGCTTTCACGGTTCCTCTACGAGAGCCCAGTCATGAAGGGCCCAACTCTGCTGCCCCAACCAAGTGCCATTTTCACCTGCTCCCTCCCATCCCCCATTCCTGCAAACCTCAAAACAGGATGATTCACGTACCCCAAACAGCTCAATCAATCAATCAAGAATAAGGGATGCAGAGAGCGACAGCTGGAGGGCATGAGGAATTCTTCCCCACCATCACCAAACCAAAAGAACAAAAGTGCTCTCACTAGTGCCTGACTTAAATATTTTAAATCGAAACCCAATTCAAAGAGAATTGGTTTTAAACCTATAAAGTAGTCATTTTACTGTCATAGTTTGGGGAGAATTCCACTAGCTCTTAAATACCTGACTGATGAATCTCTTTTTATTTAACTAAGGGGGTTGTGAGGACTAGCAAGTCCTACAGATTTTCTCCTAGAGATATGCTGACCCAGCCTGACAGAAAAGGGCTATTCGACTGGGAGAATTCACAGACACGTCCCTTTCACTCAATGAATTTAAAGCCCCAAACTTCTGTGAGTGTTTATTTCAGGAGAAAGGAAAATTGAGTTTGGGAATGTGTTCTTCCTCTTCCTGGACCTTGTCTCTCCCTCTGCATTTGTCTTTTGTATAACTGTCTGTCTGCAACTAGAAAGTTCTCTGCAGGGAGGAGCTTATCTTATTCAGCTTTAATGCCATTGTCACAGTTACCGGGGTGAGTGCATAGTACATAGCACATAGTAGGTACTCAGCAATGCCCATGAGTTGCACAAATTTGAATTTAAGGAGAAGCAGGGTGGTGGGCATTGGACTAGGAGTGGAAAGTGGAGAGCCAGCTTGTTGATACCTTTGAAGGTCTCCGAATAAGATGCTGTGTCTCCGAACCTCAGTTTCCTCATTGTAAAAATGCATCTAAATGTAGACATCCCAACTACCTCATGGGGCTATTGTGAGACTCAAAAGAGGGAAAAGATGAAAACAATCACTTTAGTAAGGGGGAAGGCGGCAGAAGATAGTTGCCTAGAATTGGAAGGTTGCACAGGCCTGTGATCATTCCGGCTACGAGTCAGACTGGGGGACACTGATGGCAGCGCCCTTTCTCAGGATCTCTGTTTCGATGACACAGGAAGTAAAATGGACAGACTCTGCACTTTCTTTTGAACGCAATGCCACTGTGACCAGGGGCCAGCTCTGTGCCCATGCCAAAGTAATATGGGGAGTGTGGAAGGACAGGGCAGATGATATGTGTTGGGGACAAAGCCCACGGCATTCGAAACACAGATCCTTGGTGCCTTGCAGAAGTTCTGGAACAGCCCTGATGCTTGCCTGCTCTTCTGCTGGCCACAAAAGATCACAGACCAGTTACTATAGCAACAATTCTCCTCATGAGGTGCCCATGTTAGGATGGAGATGGAAAAGATTTCCTTATTAAAAAAAGAAGAAAGACGTAGATTAGGTTTTCAGATGTACTTGCCCTCCACCTAAAAGGCTGCTCCTTTTATGAGAAGAAGAAAGAAGAAACTGTTATTATTGCAAATATGCTTCTAATTCCTAGGAAATTTCAACCTTTCATTTTAGACTTGGTGTAGTTCATGCTTGTTCTAATACATCAGAGAAGAAGGGATTATCTCAAGAGGAAAAACTGTGAAATAAAGAAGGAGGGGGGACCACAGATTAGGTGGTAAGAGCATGTTGACCGCATTCAGGGCAGCCTCTGGCAGGGACTGCATCACCCCGTCTCCCAGATCCACACCCACCATGTGGCTCAGCTCTGTCACCTCATCAGCCCTCCCCTCTACTCCCTGGCTGCAGCTGTGTTACGGCTGTCGCTTGAGGCAGTACCTCCGTGGAATGCCTCCTGGGCCCTGGAGTGGTAGGGGTGCCCCAGCAGGGAAGCCACAGGCTCTTAGCTGACACCCAAGCAGGCCCTGCTGTGGTCAAGGGCCTATTCTTGGCTGTAGACTTTTCATAGAAGCTTATGTGGCCTCAGAAAATACAAAGGAAAAGGTTTTCTGAGCTGAGGGGGGTGCACGTGTGTATGTGTTCACGTGGGCTTGTGTGTGAACCTTTCCCCAAAAACCTAATTCTGCCTCAGCCTCGCTTTAAAGTGTTAAGGACTAAGACCTTATGCAAGTGAAGTCCAACCACCCTGATTGTAGGGAACAACCTGGGAAAGGAGAACCTGCTGGTTGGCATGGAGAGAGACAATGGAGTCGGGGGCACGCACAGTGAGCTGGACCCTAAAGGCCTTGGGAACAAGGGGCCTGGGGGAGGTGAGCAACAGAAAGGCTGACCTTCTCCCCTGCAGAGAAGAGCAGAGGCAGAGCTCTGAGATCTGCCAACAGGATGCTGGGTGAGCCCACAACAGGAAAGTGGAGGCTATCGGGCAAGGTCTGCCTTGACGTCCCCACCGAGGATGACATTGGGCTTCTTGGAACTGCCCTGGGGCTGGGACATGGGAGGCCCCTAAGATGTCAAGGGTAGTTCCAGGACACTGGGGAAGGCTTGCTGAGACCTGTCATAGAAATCAGAGGTGACATGTGATAGACTTGGGCACACAAGGGGTGGGGCTTACAAAAGGGACACACAGCAGGCACAGGCAGTGGGCACTAGTAGGGGAGGGCGGAGTCATCCCACTCCAGCTGGGCTTGCCTGGCTCCGCTCTGCCCGCGTCTGCCCCTGCCCATCCCTGGCTCCTCTTCTTCTTCACTGTCGTCTGAGTTGCTGCTACTGGAGCTTATGTCTTCCTCTGCTTCTTCCTCCTCCTCCTCTTCCTCCTCCTCTGTCTCATCTTCCCCACGCCCTGGTTCTCCATGTTTCTGGAGATCATGGAGAGAAGACAAATGATCATCAGAGGTTGAGCTTATGTTTCTCCCTCTGCTAAAGAAACATTTGGGGCCCCTTGGAATTTCCTTCCCTTAATGCTAAATCCTTGGGCCTGGAGATAGGTTTTCTGGAAGTAGGTCTTCTGGTGAAAGGCAGATCAGAGGGCTTAGGACAAAGACAAAAAAATAGCCAGGCATGGACTCCAGGTAACATGGGTGTTGTAAACACCGGACATTTTAAGACAACCAGCCATCCTTTAGAGGGAGCCTTTTAGGCCAAGGTTGCTCTTTGGCATTTCTGGAGCCTATCTAGAGAAACATTCCAAGCCTTAGGTGTTTGCTTCTCAGTGAGTGAATGGTATTTAAGCTTATACCCCTTTTCCAGGTGGGAATGCAATGTCTCTGAACCTAATGATCTTCTAAGACAAGACTCAGTTGTGCAGCTTTCTTGTATTCTTTTGGAAAGGACAAAGATCATGGTCCTCATTTTCCATGCCTACCCTTTGCCCCCTGACCTGTATTCACAAACTTTACCTCATTCTGTTTAAGTCCCATTCCTGCTTCCCCCAGCTTTTTGGTGATTCCATTCAAGTCCTATTTCTGGAATTACATTCTACTGATGAACCAGACTGCAAAAGACGTGTGCCCATGTGGGACCATGTCCCCTCTGTGGCACACCTTCCCTCATGACACTGGCTTCCCTAGGTCCTACTCATTCTTCAAGGTCTCTCTTAGGCTGATATCCCCGGAATCTTCCCCAAACACCTCAGCCTCAGAGGCCGTCCTTCCTCAAGCTTCGCTGGCTGCAGGCACTACCACGTTAGCCTTTGCTAGGCACTCTGGTCTGTTACTCAGACTGCCCCAGCGGAGTGATCTTGCTTCCTACACCCATGACTCAGCTCTTTGGGGGTAGAGTCCCCACAGTGGTATGCTCAGCACGTGCTGGGAGAAGCTGAGTCACATCAGCACACTGGCTTTAAATCAGAGCAAGAGACTTGCAGAGAGAAAATGGGACCAGGCTGGGAGAATCCTTTTTCTAACTCTCATGGAGTCCTCTCAATCTTCTCTTACTTTCTTACACCTTGACCACCACCCAGAACCTGGGGGCAGACCAATGGATATGATGTAAGTGGCCCCCCTTAATACTGATATGTCCAGAGCAGGGGCTGTGGACACTCATGGTGGGTCTGGGTGCCGCCGGCTAACTGTAAAAATATGAACGTTAGAAGCAGACAACCTTGAGCTTGAATGTTGGTGCTGCGATTAACAGTTCTGTGAATTAGAACACTTCACTTTCCTCTGTTGACACCTTGGTAAATGAGGACGATGCCTCCACCTTCACAGATTGCTGGGCAGATTAAATGAGGTGGTGTACAGAGAGCACCCTATGCAGTGTCTGACATAATGGAGGTTCAGCAAATGGCAGGTATTACTGTTGTATTTTTGTTTTAGCCTATTCTGAGCTTTCAAGTTAGCTCTGCAGGCAATATGGAGCAGTCATCTAATTTATAGTGTTAGTTAATCAAAAATTCAATACTGAGCCCCTACATGTTAGTCAGCTCCGAACTAAATATGATGGGGGAGGGAAGGGGATAGACACCACATGGCTGTTTGCCTTAAAAAGAAAAAGACTGGTTCTGTTTGTAGGATGAGACTAATTCACACTTTTTAAATCAGTGAACATAGCTGGTGGGAAAGCATGGCCCCTTCAGGCTGAGAGGGCTGGAGCAGGATTCGTGGTGCTGGGCTAGTTGGGGCAGGCTCCAGAGGGGGAAGGCTGGAACTAGGGGGAGGGGAGACCTCACCTCCATGGGGTTGACTGTGATAGTGAGTGCAGAGTCATCCCAATCCATTTCAGCCTCCTTGGCAGCCTCGGTCTCTTGGGTAAAGTGCTGGTGGGCGATCCGGATTCGGTACACACCCATAGCCACGACAAACACCAGCATGCACACAGAGATGATGATGACCACCGTGGCGATGCTTGGGACAACTGGAACACAAAAGGAACTCACATAGCATGGTAAACAAAGGACCAGCTCACTCTCAGAATGGAGCATGAAGAAAACATCCATGGATAATGGGTAACAATCTGCCCTATAACAATGGGTAACAATCTGGGTCAGCACCTTACTCTGCCCGGGCTTCACCTTCATCTATAAAATGGTCTGAATAATTCTTACCCTGCAGTGGTTGTGAGGAATAATGAAACATTCTATGTGAGTTTTCGCCTAGGCACATAATAAGTGTAAGTTCTCTTCTATCACTTGCTTTTCCCCTCAAATTATAGGACAGCTCTCACTGAGAGCCAGGCTCTGTGGCAATTGGTAGGGTCAGACACAAATACCCACTGGACAGAAATACAATATGGCAAGTGCTGGAAGTGTGGGTAGGGACTTTGCAATATTGTGTGTACTTGTGTGAGCACATGTAAGGAGTTCAGGGAAAGCTTCACAATAGGATGTGCCTTTGGGGCTAACAAGACTTACTAAAAAATCCCCTTTTACTTAAGCTCTGTTACAATATATTGTATATAACTTCTTGTGTTGACTGGTTCCCTACTGAGGCTGTGAGTGCTTCAGAGGAAAGGCTCACAGCTTCCCTGCAGCTGGGTCCCTCCCAGTTCTGGTACCTGAGGTTTAAGTGGATGGCCAAGGATCACTACTTGATGCCCTGAGGTTTCTCCTCCAGGCAACCTACCTGAACTGCGCCGGATGCTGGTCCGTGACTCCGGGTGGTGGACAGACTGGAGGAAGGGAGGCTGCACAATAAGGTGGTTGACGTGTTCTGTGTCTGAGACTCTCACTTCATGGAGGACGCTGACCTGGGAAGAGCAGGGGGAGGAGCTAAGAGTAGGAGAAGCCGGTGGGCCAGGGGCAGAGGCCTCCTGAGTAAATGAGGAATAAGTGGGTAGGCCTGGGTTTCCCCAGCAACCACAGGATGCGCTTACCTCCAAGTTGAACTCATTGCTGGTATAGCGCCCATTGAGTTCTGAACACTTGATCCGGAACCGCCGGGCCTCCAGGGAAGCCGGATGCCAGTTGCGGTAGCGGATGTGATGCAGGACCTGCTCGTAGCGGCTCATTGAGCCCACCCCTGTGTCAAGAGACCATCTGTCATGAGAAGGCAAAAAGAGGAGATAGAGGAGACAGGCTCCAGCTATGGGGTTGGTGGGACTCTGAATTGGTCTCACGTGAGAACTTGAGGTAGTTAGTGGCAGAGAGTGTGCAGAAATTCTGAGAACTGATTTTGGCCCTGGCCTAAATGTTTGGTCTAATATTCCAAATCTTGCTGTAATGTTTGCTGAGACCAAAGATTATAATAGATGGATCCATCTAGTTTCTATAGCTTCCTCCAGGAGAGTGAGGTGTACCAGGACCTCAAGCTGCTGGAGGAGCTAGAAGTCCACATGCTGAGGTCAAGTGGCCCACTTGACCCTACTTCAACAGGTCACAGAGCTGCCCTCACACTTCTGACTCCTGGAAGAGGCTGCTCTGAGAGGAGAGCACAGGTGACAGGGCTGAATGTGGCTTACCGTAAATGGAGTATCCTGCAGTGGAGTTGGTGGCATCCAGATGTCGCTGATGGAGCTCACTGTGGTTGAGCTCCAAACACTCCTGCCTTGGGTCCAAGTCTCCGCCAAGTACCAAAATGTCACAGAAATCTAAGTTGTGAAGCATTTCTTCTAAGACTGCTGATTTGGGGGCTGTGGGAAGACAGATGTGTAGAACCACAGACATGAGGACAGATGAGACAAAGGCCCTTGCTTCTCCCTGAACTGCTATGTGATTGTGCAAGAGGGTGCTCCTCAGGAAGGGGAAGTGTCCCAAGACCCCACTCCCACCTAAGGCCAGAGAGAGCCAAGAGATCTAGTACTACGAATCCCAGAGTGCCATCATCACCAAAGAAAGGATACTGAGGAATGAGGGAGGAATTAAGGAGGGGTTTTGGGACTTAAAAACCAGACCTGGGGGAGTTGGGGAGCCCTATGGTCCATGGTGTGGATTGGCCAGAGTTTTTTTCTGAGTAGGTGATAAGATTCCAGCTCAGCGGAACTGGTAGGACATTTTCACCAATTTATTTCTTTATCTTTTCCTTTCCCTTTTTGTAAATAAATCTTTTTTATTAATTTTATTGTGTGTGGCTGCATTTGAGATTTTTAAGTCTCTTTTAAGCGCATGGGTGAGAACCCAGACAGGCACCCCACGGAGTTACCTTGTAACAATTGAACTCCAGGTGTAGGCTTAGTGAGAAGAATACACTGTGTGATCCCAAATATCACCTTCACTGTTCTGATGGATGTTCAGATAATCTCCTGAGTTTGGGTGGCATGAATTTGGGTGAAGAGCATAAATATTATCATCAAAAGGTGTAAAGTTGAATATAGCCACTGAAAGATCATGTGCTATTAGAGAAAGTACCTGTCTCTCGATTTTCTCATCCAGAAAGAGGGCAAAGATCTTGTGAGAACTGCAGACAGATACTGGCACATAGTAGGTGCACAATAAGTTACTCATTTGGTACCAGAGATAAGTGCCCCTCCACTGTGTTCTCCTTGCTTTCTCCATGTGGATGTAGTATATGTCTGTTGCACCTTGAAGATGCTGAAGTTCTCAAGGGAGAAGCACTGTCTTTTTGTGACTGACTCCTATGCATCTAACCAAGAGGCTGGCATGAGGAAGTACTACACCCACTGCTCAGATGGAATTTCCTGGCTAAAGTAATTAAATAACTAAGCACATTGGTCAGTCAGTCTAGTTGGCAAGCTGTTGGTCAATCGAACTGTCCTTGCCTGATTATGTGAACCCAAAATTCCCAAAAGAATGTCTGAGGATTTGAATGCCGGTCAAGTTAGCAGTCCTAAATGAAAACCCCACTGTAAAATCAAAGTGATTGGTATTTACAGAGTGATTGTGATGTAGCAGGCATTATACAAATGAAATCTAACCAGCAGACATAAAAGAGGTACTATTATTATCTGTAGAAACGGAAGGGTCTAGAGGTAGGTGGGCTGCCCTGGGTAACACAGATGACAGGACAGGAGCTGGGACAGAATCCATGACTTTCTGATTCTACAGTTTGTAAAGGCTTAACCTCTGGGCCAGTCTTCCACTATTTTAGAACTTGCAGCCTTTTATTGAAAAATCTGTGAAAGAGATCATTTAAATATTTATTTATTAAGTGGACTAATATATTTTGTGCTTATAAAACATTTATTACAATAGAAATTTCAAAAGGATTCACTAAAGATGAGAGAATTACTTAAAATAATTATTTTATTTTCTTAAATTTTTTAGTGATAGCAAAAAATATGTGTTTACTCTCACTAGATATGTATTATATAAATAATTTTGTGTGCTTAAATTTTAAATGCTTGCCAATCTCACTGGCTTTGTGTGTCATGGCAAAGTCTAAAAGCACATTAATAAGCACTTAAGACAAAACCTATCATTAGCAATAGTGCATGTGCATCTTTATTTCCAATGCCTTTCGCCTGGCTGCTGGGTTTTCTGGTAGCCTCTTGTCATGTCAGATGAGCTCATCCCTTTCCCCCTCACCCTTGAAGTGCCTGATTGATGGGTTGCATTAGTTTGGGGTGGGTTGTCCCTGCCACCTTCTCATAGTTCTCCTGTGCTTGCATTATAGACAGTATCTCCCATCTACAGTTCCCTTGATTCCCACTGTGCCTAAGGGACTGAACCATCGGCGAATCAACCATGGTGGAACCCTCTTGAGGAGCCCTGGTCTGGTGTAATAAACAGATAATAACGATGGAGGGCTTGCAACTGTGTGTGGGAGGGAAGCACCAGAGATTGGAGGTCTAGGGGTCATGGTGGTGGTGGGGGTCCATGGTGGGGGTCACCTGGAGGAGGGGTTGAAGGTAGAGATGTTTGACAGCAACAATGGGATAGGAGAGAGAAGGCCCTGGCAGACAGAGGGTAAAATATGAACAACAGTGTGAACGAACTAACACCCAGGAATGAGGGAGAGAGGAGTGTGCATAGAAATGGCTCGCCTTTTGTATTGAGGTAGCACAGCATGAGTCAATGGGGACAGAAGATACCAGAGCAGGTCACTGAGGCCTGGTGGCAAATGCAATTAGCCTGCTTGTTTAAGGTACCCCATAATAATGGTTATACTAACAACAATAAGAGTAAAATCTATAAGTTGTAATAATAGCTCTTGGCACTGCGTAAGCTCTGCATGCTCCTCTCATAAACAGAAGGTGAGTTACAGAGCCAGGTAATTGCTTTCCCCTATATGCTGCTGTAAGCTGCTGTCAGACTGAGTGAATGCAGATGCTTGTGGCTTGCAGCCCCTGAGGTCAGAGACCCTTCCTTTTTCTGTCTGATTTTAGTCACAAATTAGGGGAAGAGGTAAGATCACATTACCTAGTGCATCCTGGAGTGTTACTAGGAAATTGTCTTGCTGGACAGGTGGTAAAATTCCATCTCTTTTTAGTGAGTGAAGAATTTTCGAGGCACCCTATTCCTTGGAGTCCAGGGTGGTTTAAGGCAATGGGTAATTAGGACTGGGCTAGAAGCAGCCCTTCAGGGACCTGGGTCCACAGCCACCAGGACCTCATCAGCAGCTGCTCTTGGACTGGGGTGGGGTGGGGGGAGGGAGGACAGTTCTCAAAAGGCTATTTCCCCTCTAGATCTGGGCCCCCAGTTTCCCTCTCTGTCTCCCTATTCCCCTCTCTTCCCTCTTTAACCTTGCCTTCTCCCCCCACCCCCGCAACCAGTGTCTACTGAAGCTTTCAGTGCAACAAACTGTTTCTCCCTAGTAGATAATTCAAATTACTCTCCTTTCACTGAATAGCCCTCCCAATAACGAATCTATTGGAAATAATAACTTGAAAGTTTCCTGAGAGCTTAGTGTAATATTGCTGAATAAGACCCGACTTCTCCTGTGTAGATATTAAGGTGTGGTTTTATTCCTTCTTTGTGTTTCTTTAGCTTTTCTTCTGATTATCAAAATAAAACATGCTCACTACAGAACATTTGGCAGTTGCAGGAAAGTGGAGGGGAATGGAAACAAATTGACTCTTAACATGCTTCTCAGAGGGTATCGCTGTGGGCCTTAGGGTGTTTCCTTCTTGGCATTTTTCTGTGTATACTCTGTAACTTTGCATCTTGCTTTCTTTTTCACTTATCATTTAGTGTAAGTGCCTGTCTTCCAACATCATATCACCTATGAGTGTATTAGGATTTGCCAAGCCACGTTCCTCTCCTATTATTTACCTGCATTGTTTCCACGTTTATAAATTACTCTGTTACAGTGAACAATTCTCTTGTCCTAAAGCGTGATTTTCCATGGCTGGGAGCACTTGTGGTCCCCACCCACAACGCAGCATGCACCAGTGCACCGGTACCTGTGGTCTGCCAGTCCCCCGGAGCCTCAGCGCTGGCGAAGGTGCTCACGATCTTGAGGTCAGGGAAGAGGGTCACCCCTCTGGCACTTTCGAACTGGGCTGCGGGTCTCCAGAAGCGGTCGGTGCCTCGGAGGGTGATCTGGGGCTCCACGGCCCGCAGCACCATCACATAGGCGCCCACGTCGGGGATGCCTATGCACACGTCTTCCCCAAAGCACCTGGCAAAACAGCTGGAGTCACAGCGGTGAAGAGCAAATGCCGAATCCATTATCATAGGACCGGGGATGAGTCCACTGCCATTCTGGTCCTTGAAGATGCTTTCTGAATGCCAAAGAATCTCCAAGGATGTCAATAGACATTCACACTTAAAGCTACAGTACAGTCAAAACTACTAACAATCTAGCAATCTAAGGACTTACAAAGATTTGCTCCTGGGAAAAATGGGAATTTTCTATACCAGCAACAAGTAACCGTTAAACCTTTAATTATCTTTTAACACAGTAATAAATGGCAACGTTAATTAGGTAGCAACTGCTCATTATGTGCTTTAGTATTTGGTAAGCACATTGTTGTTTAACTGGTCCGCTGCAGCCATCCTACTAAATGGGATAGGCTCTCATGCTGCCATGGGGATGTTCTCCCGGGAGGAGAGCACACAGTGCCTGCTGCAGGTGTAGGAGCGCAGAGCTACCATAATCACCTCCTCTGCACAAGAACAAGGCTGGGGAGTGAGACAAGGATACACTGCCTGGCTCAGCCCCTCCTGGGCTGGCTGACCCAAGCAAGGGGCTTGACGGCTAAGAGCCTTAGTCTTTACACAATCGGGATGACAATAATTATACTGCACAATATTTAATATGTTAAATAATATTAAAATAATAATTATTTTAAATACTAATAACCATTAAATAAAATAATAATTATTTAATGCTTAATAATATATTAAAATAATAGCTAATATAATTAATTATATCATTAAATGCACATGGGGTATAGAAAAGAAGCTGACCCAGAACCTGCAGCATGGTTGGAGCCCAGTAAGTGTTGACAGATCCGATTCTCTCATCAGACCTCATCAGGATTGTCACTGGCACTGTCCGCTGCCATCTCAGTCAAAGACCTAGCTAAGTGGAGAACCCCAGGGGCCAGGCGGATGCTCTGGGAATGCTGGCTGGGCTCCAGCTGGTGGCAGTTTTCATCTTGTACCCTTTGGGAAAATTCCTTAGGGGAGGGTAGTTTGGGTGGACCCCATGCCGAGCCACTCCGACCTCTCCTGTGGGGTTCTTGTCTGCTTCCAGTTTTCTATGTCCTTTGTCACATCAACCTGGGAAGCCTGGTCCCGGAGCTGGAGACTGGCAATGTGGTCCCTCGTCTTCACTGTAATGTGGAGGTGGCTTCCAGATGTTGCTTTCGGTGTGGAGGTAGGAACACCTCCACTACTAACCATAGAATGTAAGTGGTCCCTGTGGGCTCCTTCCGGGACTTGTCCCAGGCTCCTCACGTGGTAGTCAGCAGACCCATCTTTCCCACTCTTGTTCCTATCTTTCTGGGTCTTTCTCCTCCTCTTCTACTTCCCAAGGTTTTTCTGGGGTACCCTTCCTAGCCGCCTTCCCAGCTACTTCCTGTGGCTGAGAAATTATTTGATAAGTTGTTCACAGACTTCAGTAATAATCTCATCTCCTCAATTTTACTCCGATGCCCAGAGACAAGAACAGTGCACTCTCTGTCTCTCTAATACCTATGGTATCTAGGTGCGCCACAAAGCTGGGTTGATTAATTCAATTTAATAAACATTTGTCAAGCACCTACTATGTACCAGGTATTGTACCCTTAAATCAGATCACAAACCCAGCTCTGAAATTTTACAGGAAGTAATGCCTTCTAGGCATTAGATCAGGTACGGAATGAAATAGAGAAACTTGGCCTGAGATGGCAAAACAATTGAACATTTTCTTTGAGAACACAAAAGGAGAATATAGGTCTACTTGGGCATCCAAATAGGATGAGAAACAAAACTGCCAACAGCTGAAGAGAGAGGGATCCTGTTTTGCAAGGGAATGTCCCCAAGGGACCATCCCTGTGCCTCAGTTGGGCCCAGGCTGACCAGGGACCACTCACTGGACTTTGGAAGAGACTTTGAGGCGCCGCACACCAGCTGTTGGGAACTGCCTGGAGTTGATGTAGGACACCTTCTGGAGGGCGTGGTTGATGTTCCCAATGTCATCACCTTCCATCACCAGAACAGACTGGGAAGGGTTGAAGTGATACTGGAAGACAGGGCAGAGAGTGATAGATGCAGTGAGACCCTCATCTCCAGGAAAAGGTTACTGAGGTCAACATGGTCATCTCGAAAATCATCCACAAATTTAACAGCTGTGTGCACAGAGGAAGGGCTTAACACCTCAAGCAATTCCTGCCTCCCTCTAGTGGGCTTTGGGGCCCTCCCTGGGAGGTCTCCCTAAACATCAGTTCAGCCACAGGAGGGAATTGTGTAATCCCAGACACCAGAGTCTTGGCAGTGCAGCCCATGCTTCCGTGGGGTCCTGACCACCCACTCTCTCAATCCCCAGCCCAGAAACCTGGGACTTTGTCTTCCTTCACTCTATCTTATCTTTGGCCTTGAACTTTCCCTCCATTTACCCTGCTGTTGTCTTTCTGACTGCCCCCCATCTTCTTAGCTTGCAACCTTGAAGTTCATTTTCCAGCTGATGGCTTTTCTTCTCTCTTAGACTTGATTCTTGGTCTTGATTTCCTAGTGCTAAACTCTGGTTTCCATGAGTTTTACTCATTTGCTATTTATATGCCTGCTAGCTGCTTGAGGTCTTTATCTATCCATTCTCTCCTGAGTCCCTGGTATCCCATACTTGGCAAAGGTCCAGGGGACTAAGTGCTCCCCACTGAGTTGCCAGGTACAGATTTGGACTTCTCCCACCAGTACTTTTCTTTAAATGGGGCACGGAGAACTGCTTTTGTACTTGTTTGAGTTCTGGACACACTGCACAATAATTACTAGGAACTGCTATCCATAAGGTGTCAGAATAATTATCTGTGGTGTCAGCTCATGTCTCAAAGAAGGGAGAAAAGGATGAGGGAACTTGCCCTCAGGAAAGGGTGATAAATGTTTTCATAGCTACTTGACAATTATTTTCTTTTTGAAGAGATAATATATTCACATGGTTCAAGGACATAAATAGATATAGGTATATAGAAATACAGAGAGAATTAATAAAGTAAAAATACACATCTTATTTCTATCTCTTATCCATTTAATTTCCACAATCCTGACAGATCGTTGCTGTTACATCGATTTCTTAGAGACACATTGCATTACTGTTCATAACAAGTTGCTTCTCCTCCCACTGGGAAATTACACGTCTGCCCTATCGTCAACAGGCTTGATCATGTGAATTCTGGTCCCCTTTGCACGAGATGCATTTTTACTCTGTTGCACTCTGTGGTGGTCATGTGACTTGTTTGGTTAATGAAATGTGGGCAGAAGAATTGTTTGGCTTAAACCCATATGGGAGACTTAACAGGAAGTTATTGGTTTACCATCACCCTCTCCCTTTGCCATGAAACCTGCTATGTTTCCTGAGGGTCTGATCTACCAACCGAGGTCTCCTGGTGAGGATGATATGATAAGGATCAGAGCTTCAACAATCTATCATAAACACAAATGTGAATAAAAATACTTCGTTGCTGAAGCAACTGAAATTTTCCATTTAGTCTGTTACTGTGTCATAATCTAGCCTAATCTGACAGATACACTTAAGCATTCTTATGACTACTTAATCAATTTATATTGATTTCCATTTTTCTCCTTTCTTACACTAAAGGTGGGTTACTACAGACTATATTGTACTTTGCTTTTTCCATTTAGCTTATATCTAGGAGGTCTCTTTGTATCATTACATCATTCTTTTTTTATAGTATTATAATATTCCAGTCTTCTGTGAACACTGGGATTGTTTCCAGTCTCTTACTATCAATGCCACAAAGAATAAGCTTGTACACATAACATTTCACAAATGTGCAAATGTAGCTGTAGAATTAACAGCTACAGCTATTAAAGGAAAATGCCAGGTCACAGAGTACATGCACTTTAAATGTTGCCAAATTCTCTATTGCCAGGCATTATATTAATAAATACTCCCTGCAGAAAATTGCCTCTTTACTGAAAACCTCAAAAACAGAGTATACTGTCAGACTTTGGGATATTTGCCCATCTAACAGGTCATAAATGCCATTTTGGTATAGTTGTAATTTGTACTTCTTTTTTCAAGAAGGAAACTAAGTATGTTTTCATGCATTATAAGAAAAATCCATCTATGTTAATTTTTTCTTGATCTGACTTGAGTCTCTTTATAAGAGTTCCTTGTTCTGGGCCTGAATCTAAGAGGAAGGGACTATCTGGGCACCATTGCTGATACTGACTCACATAAGTCCCTGCATTGTTGTCCCTCACCAGACAATACCACAAGCTTTATCTCCTTCAACAATCATGTCTTTTTTTTTTTTTTTACTTTATAAAGATTTATTTATTTATGCGTACAAAAGCTGGGGTGTATGCCAGAAGCGTGGGGGGTAAGAGAATTAACTAGAGACAGAGTGGGGAGCAGAACAGAGGCAGATCGACTGAAGTACACTGCTGAGGGGGGCAGCGGACAAGGAAGGAGAGATCTGTTGTGCAATGTGGGGATCTCCCTGGTGAGTGGGTCGAACTTGTTCTGCAGCGACTGTGGATATTTTCATAGGCTGAGACTTAACCCATGCACCACCAGGGAGGCCATTATTATAATTCTTACTACTACAATTGTTTTAGTGCTGAATCTTTGCCTATGCTGGTACCTCTGCCCTCATTTTTCTTCTGTTCCTATGACCCACTTCCCCTTCCTGCTCTCAAAACTCTGAGCAGAGCCCTCCAAGCTGGGATGTCTGGTCACTAGAACTGCTCCCTGTGCTGGATTCGGGCATAAACAGCAGGAATGCCACAGTCAGCCTCTGGGTTGGCTTCCCCTTTGCTGTGGATGACTCACTGGCTCAGGTGCTCAGTCACGGAGCTGTCATGGCTGGTGAGTCATTGTCCCTTCAGAGTGTTTAGCTAATCAGCCCTTTTAGAGTTGAGCTGGTTCAAGGTCATTCTTCTAAAACACCACTTGGACACGCCCCCAAAACATGGCGGTGAACAGACTCTAGGATCAGGCTCTCCCACAAAAAAACATTTTATGGAGAAAAATATCCCTAACTTTGAGAGCTGACTCGAAGAGAACCGGATACCCTACACAATACAGCCAACCCTGGGGGTGCTTTAGACTTAAAAATAAACTGAAGAGTCAGAGCAAAGAGAAGAGAAAAGACATCAGACCCCACACAGAGGAACAGTAGCAAGGAGAGGTGGGCGAACTGGCTTCCCTGAGAGCCACTGAATACAAGGTTAGAAACTGCGGTGAGATCGGACGGCTTCGGCCAGCCAACTGGGACTATGACCCCCACTCCCCCACCCCACGGTTCCCCTCTTTTCCCTGTGTGGCACCCCTGAAGCACAGGAAAGCGCATGAGTCACTGCGTCCCATCTCCCACCTGGGGATAGGTAACATCTTAATGGGGAGAAAGGCCAAGCAAGAAACATCCCCCCACTGGTTGCCAGGTGATAAATTGGCCAGAGAAACTGGTTAGGCCGGAAAACCTCCTGCTGAGACCACTTCAAACAGGTGGCTGGCTTTAGACTGTAAGCTGACCCCAACCTGATAGGAGGAGGGGCGATTAAGAACTACTGACTGACAGTCCCCAAAACCCCTCCCATACCTGTTGCTGGGATACCTGCTTCTGCTGGAAATATCTCTGACCACACCCTCCCCTGCAAAGTGTCAGCATCTTGGCACCGGGAGGGTGACATGAGAGACCTCAGCTGGTGGTGAACAAGGCCCAGCACTTGCCAGACCCCTAACCTCTAGGTGGCTGCACACTGGCACCCCAGAAACTAGGGGAGGTGAAACCCTGATCAACAGCCACCCACAGCCTCCACCCCTGCACCCCTTCGTGGAGTAGGGGGCCCAAGTAGCAGAAAAGAAACTAAGACCAGGAGCAACCAACCCCTCCCCACCAGACATAACCCCAGGGGCAGGAATAGCCCAAGGCAAACATTGGAGGAAAGGAAAAAAAAAAGGGGGGTGGGGAGAAAGAATAGAAAGACTCCCAGCAACAACAAATGACAGCAGCCATAGCAAGACAACAAGAACATCTGTCACTGGAAAGGAGGGGGGTTGAACCCCAGCAGGGGGCCCAACCAGAAACCCCAGAACCTAAGAGCAAAAGAACTACAGAACTCCAAATTCACATCTCCCCAATACTTTATTATTATTATTATTATTATTATTATTATTATTATTATTGTTGTTATTATTATTATTATTATTATATATATATATTTTTTACTTTTAACCTACCTTTTTCTCTTGGTCCTTCATTTCTACTTTTCTTCATCTTCATTCTCCTTTTCTTTCCCTTCCTTTTTTTTTTCTCTTTTCTTTCTTTTTTACTACAAACCACCCCTTCACCTTCCCTAATTCAACTCAGAGCTGGAAACACACTGGAGACATGCCACGAGAAACACAGAAATTCAACAAAGAAAAATAAGAAAATCCAGAAGATACCCAGCCACAGCCAAGACAACTCAGACACTACGGAACCACAAACACTCCTGAGCAAGTAAAACCAGGAGTCATGCCCGCCGACACCAGTGGAAAGCTACAAACGAGCAAAGCAGAAAACCAACAACAGGAAGGAAAAAAGTCACAAATGACCCTCAAAACAATACACCACAGAAAGAAAATACCTCTCCAGAACCCATTAATATGGACACAGAAGATTACATCCAACTAACAGATAAAGACTTCAAAATAGCCATCACAAAAAAAATTGATAGAATTAAATGAAAAGAACAAAGAACTGAGGAAGGAGAATGAATGCATAAAGAAGAAATTGAAGGAACTGGAAGATTTAAAAGAACTGAAGAATGAGAACGAATCCATAAAGAAGAAATTGAAGGAAATGGAAGATTTAAAAATATTAGTAGAGGAGCTAAAGAAATCCAGGGAAAGCCAGAAAAGTGAATTAAAAGATATGCAGGGAAGAATAAGCATTCTGGAAGATAAAGATACTAACAGAATCAAGACAGAAAAGGAAAGAGAAAAACAAAGGAAAAAGAATGAGGAAAAGCTTCGAGAACTATCTGACACCATGAAAAAAGGAAACATCAGAATCATAGGAATCCCGGAAGGACAGGAGAGAGACAAAGGAACAGAGAAACTTCTCAAGGAGATAATTGAAGAGAACTTCCCAAACATGAAAAAGGAAACAAAAATTGACATACAGGAAGCCAGAAGATCTCCATATTATTACAATGAAAGAAAAAAAACAGCAAGACATATGATAGTAAAACTATCGAGAATTCAAGACAAGGAAAATATATTGAAAATGATGAGGGCAAAGAAACAAATAACCTATAAAGGAAAGCCAATCAGACTGACATCAGATTTCTCTGAAGAAACACTACAGGCAAGAAGAGATTAGAGGGACATATATAACACACTACATGCCAACAAATGTCAGCCAAGAATACTCTACCTGCAAAGCTCTCATTCCTCTATGAAGAAAAAATATGGACCTTCTCTGACAAACAGAAACTACAGAAATTCATCACTACCAAACCCCCACTCTAAAGAATACTAGAAGAAGTCATGAAGACAAAACCAACAGAAGAAAGATCAGGAAACACAGAATAAGGTAAGAATTAGAACCACAGAAGGGTAAACAAACAAACAAACAAAAAATATGGATGACAGTATATCAATATTAACTCTAAATGTAAATGGACTAAACACACCAATTAAAAGGCACATCATAGCAGGACAGATCAAAAAACAAAATCCAACCTTCTGCTGTCTACAAGAAACACATTTAATTGCAAAAGATAAACAGAGATTAATAGTTAAAGGATGGAAAACAATCCTACAAGCAAATGGACCAAGAAAGAAGGCAGGAACAGCTATACTTATATCAGATAAAATAGACTTCAAACTTAAAAAGGTAAAAAGAGACAAAGTTGGTCACTACATCATGATAAAGGGGACAATAAAACAAGAAGATATAACACTCATCAACATATACTCCCCAAATGAAGGAGCACCAAAATATATCAGACAATAATTATCATCCCTGAAAACAGACATTAAAGAAAGTACATACATAGTAAGAGACTTCAACACCCCACTTTCACTATTGGACAGATCAAGAAGACAAAAAGTAAACAAGGACATTAAAGCTCTAAATAAAGACCTAGACCACATGGGATTAACAGATATCTATCGATCACTTCACCCCCCAAAAATTGAATACAACATTTTTCTCAAGTGCACACGAAACATACTCCAGGATCAATCACATATTAGGCCACAAAACAAACCTCAACAGATATACTAAGATCAAAATCATACCAGCCTTCTTCTCCGATCACAAAGGAGTCAAACTGAAAATAAACAATAAAAAGAAAAAAAGAAACACTTTCACCTCATGGAGACTGAAGCCTACATTAATGGAAAACCAATGGATCAATGAAGAGATCAAAGAAAAAATTTAAAAATATATGGAAAGAATGACAATGAAGACACAACCTTCCAGAACATTTGGGACACAGCAAAAGCAGTAATAAGAGGAAAATACATAGCATTACATGCACAAATCAAGAAACAATAAACAATAAACAATAAACAATAAACTCAAAGAAACAATCTAATCTCACATCTCAAAGAACTAGAAAATGAACAACAAAAAACCCCAAAAGCCAGGTTAAGAAAGGAAATAATAAAAATCAAAGCAGAAATAAATGAAATGGAAATCAAAAAAACAATCCAGAAGATCAACGAAACCAAAAGCTGGTTCTTTGAAAAAATAAACAAAATAGACAAACCACTAGCCAGGCTTACAAAGAAAAAATGGGAGAAAACACAAATAAATAAGATCATAAATGAAAGAGGAGAAATCACAACGGACACAGCAAAAAATCAAAAGAATAATCAGAGATTACTCTGAACAACTATATGGAAACAAGTTCTACAACCTAGAGGAAATGGACAAATTCCTAGAACTATACAATCACCCAAAACTAGATAAAGAAGATATAGAACACCTAAACAGACCAACCATAAGCAGTGAAATTGAAATAGTAATCAAAAACCTCCCCCAAAACAAAAGCTCAGGACCAGACGGTTTCACAAACAAATTTTACCAAACATTCAAAAACGAAATAGTCCCTATATTACACAAACTCTTTCAAAAAATTGAGAAGGAAGGAGTACTACCAAACACATTCTATGAAGCAAACATTACTCTACAAACCAGACAAAGATAACACAAAAAAAGGAAACTACAGACCAATCTCTCTAATGAACACTGATGCAAAAATTTTTAACAAAATCTTAGCCGACAGGATCCAACAATGCATCCAAAAGATAATACACCACGACCAAGTGGGGTTTATCCCAGGGACACAAGGATGGTTCAACAGCCGAAAATCAATCAATGTAATCCACACATCAACAAAAAGAAAAATAAAGACCACATGATCATATCAATAGATGCTGAGAAAGCATTTGACAAAGTGCAACAACCATTTATGACAAAAGCCCTTGAAATCCTTGGGATAGAAGGAACATACCTCAACATAATAAAAGCCATATACGACAAATCCACAGCCAACATTATCCTCAATGGTGAGAAGCTGAAGGCCTTCCCACTAAGATCAGGAACAAGGCAAGGATGCCCACTCTCACCATTGCTTTTCAATATAATATTGGAAGTCCTCGCCAGAGCAATAAGACAAGAGAAAGACATTCAAGGAATCCAAATAGGAAAAGAAGAAATTAAACTGTCTCTCTTTGTAGACAATATGATAATATATATACAAAACCCTAAAAACTCCATAGAAAAACTACTCAAAATTATAGACCAGTTCAGTAAAGTAGCAGGATACAAAATCAATGCACAAAAATCAGTAGCCTTCCTATATACAAATACCCAATCTGAAGAAGAAGAAATTAAGAAATCCATCCCCTTCAAAATCGAAACCAAAAAAATCAAATATCCGGGAATAAATCTAACAAAAGACGTAAAAGACTTATACAAAGAAAACTACAAAACACTGTTGAAAGAAATACAAGAAGACACAAGAAGATGGAAAGACATCCCCTGCTCATGGATTGGAAGGATTAACATTATCAAAATGGCAATCCTCCCAAAAGTAATTTGCAGATTCAATGCTATTCCAATAAAAATCTCAATGACATTCTTCAAAGAAATAGATGGACTACTGATGAAATTCATATGGAACCACAAAAAGCCTCGCATAGCTAAAGCCCTACTAACTAAAAAGAAAGAAAACAGAGGAATTTCACTCCCTGATTTCAAATTATACTACAGAGCCATAATAATTAAGACAGCATGGTACTGGAACAAAAACAGACAGAAAGACCAATGGAACCGAATAGAATACCCAGAGTTAAAGCCACATATCTATGAACAGCTAATCTTTGACAAAGGAGCAAAGAAAATGCAGTGGAACAAGGACAGTCTATGCAATAAATGGTGCTGGGAATACTGGACAGCCACATGCAAAAAAATGAAGCTAGACTAATGCCTCACACCCTGCACAAAAACAAACTCAAAATGGATAAAAGACCTAGACATAAGACCTGAAACCATAAAATTTATAGAAGAAAATATAGGCAAAACTCTACACGACATACATTTCAGCAAAATCTTTAACAACACATCCCCCAAAGCGAAGGAAGTGAAGGACAAGATAAACAGGTGGGATTACATCAAAATAAAAAGCTTCTGTACAGCAAAAGAGACATTAACCAAAACTAACAGACACCCTACCAACTGGGAAAAGATCTTGGCACACAATACATCCGATAAAGGGCTTATAACAAATATTTACAAGGAATTCACACAACTCAACAAAAACAAAGCTAACAATCCAGTCAAAAACTGGGCAGAAGAGCTAAAAAGGCACTGCTCCAAAGAAGAAAAGCAAATGGCCAACAGATACATGAAAAAGTGCTCAAAATCACTTATAATCAAGGAAATGCAAATCAAAACCACTATGAGATACCACCTCACACATGTGAGGATGGCACACATTAAAAATACAGGCAACAACAAATGCTGGAAAGGATGTGGAGAAAAAGGAACTCTTCTACACTGCCGGTGGGAACGTGAATTGGTCCAACCACTATGGAAAGCTGTATGGCGATTCCTCAAACTACTAAACATGAAGCTTCCATACGACCCAGCAATACCACTTTTGGGAATCTACCCAAAGGACACAAAAACACTAATCCAAAAGGATACATGCACCCGTATGTTCATTGCAGCACTGTTCACAATAGCAAAGGTATGGAAGCAACCCAGATGTCCAAAAATAGATGACTGGATCAAGAAGATGTGGTACATATACACAATGGAATACTATTCAGCATTCAAAGAAGATTAACACATACAATTTGCAGTGACATGGATGGAATTAGAGGGGATCATACTCAGTGAAACAAGCCAGAAAGAAAGAGAAAAATACCGAATGGTTTCACTTATAACAGGGCTATAGGGAAACCAAATAGGAGAGACATTTGGGGGGGTGGGGGGAGGGGGAGGATAAGGGCACAAAATGGAGTAGAAAAGAACACAAGTGACCATGGAGATGGATCACGGGTGAATTGGTGGTGGGTTACCCAAGGGGAATACAAAATGTAAAAGATATAAATAACAATAAAAATATATATTAGAAAAAAATGATAAATGTGAAAAACTCCATCTTGAAATTAGCTTATTCCTTCTCTTCAATATTTAACTGAGAAATCAATGCATATAATATATTGTAGAAAAAGAGACCACATAGTTTGGGTAGATATTTGGTTAAATGATATATTTGTAAAATTTTGGAACCTGATAGAAGCCCTATTTTTTGTAGATAAATCCTCCTTTAGGGTACATTTTGCAAGGTATAATTCTAAGGATTTCAAAAAATTAAATTATTTTGTAAAAAGAAAAATAAAACACCACTTATGTTCCCACATGTTCCCCCATCACTACCACCACTCCTGCCTAGCATAGCCTCGGGTGCTGGTGTAGTGTGTCGGTCAGTGTTCTTCCACCAGCAGGCTGTGAACCCTGAGGGCAGGTCTATGGACTTCTCCTCAGCATCCCCACAGGGTATCATATCACATGAAGCAAGAGACAATGCTAAAGCCCTGCAGAGGAGGCTGATCTCTAAGCCTTATATGACAATTGAACAGTGTGTGTACACTGTAAAATTTTTTGGAAAGTGACCTCTCCTTGCTCTGGCAGGTAGGAGAGCAAAGCCATCAGCACAGCCTTGACTCTGAAACAGCTGTGCAAAATATGACACCTACAGAGAAAGCCAGTCTTTTCACCCCACTCAGAACCAAAGAATCAAATAAAGAAGATTTAACAATGGATACCCAGTCTTTGCATTCCTACAATGCAATTTTTAGAAAGGAAGAGGTTAAAATCCGCCTTGCTTTCCTCTGTGCATAGGTAGCATGAGCCTATCTTTAAGATGGAACAACTTAGAACTAGAGGCGCCTCTGCCAAGAATAATTACACTTTTAATCACAGGACTCACTGTTCCTACCTATATAAACTAAATTCAAACTCATATTTGTTGGTACACTTGTCACAGAGTAAAATCCCTCAGACTGTGTCTTGGGTTGGAGCCATCACTTTGATTATCTAATAAACTGTCTGTCAGTGAGATTTTCCTCCCAATCACCAAAAGAAAATTTGAGTGTTACTTCCAGGGGGTTGCCACATCATCTCCCGGCAAACAGTCGGGGTACAGACCCACTGCTGCTACCTAGGGGAAGAGTGGGTAATGGCTGTGGGATCTCTGGTTAACTCCCTAGAGGTTGCCTTAGGGTTGAAAGTGGGCACTGGCCTATTCATCTGCACATTTCTTACAGGGTTGATAACACCTTCCACTAAACTACATTTCGGTTGTTTTGTTTTGTTAAACTGGAGTGTTCTCAGTCCTGGGAGCATGATTGAGGTTGTGTCTCTTGCTTGTAGGACATAGGGATTATAGACAATACTACAGGGACAAGAGATGGCTTCCTGGGGACCCAGTAAAGGTGACCTCACTTGTTCTCCCCTGAGAAGCTGTGCTGTAGTCATCATGATTCTATTCTTTGGAAACAGAACACTGCTAGACAGATGGTCTTTGCCGTGTGCTCAGCTCTCCTCAAAGGTTGCCCAGTGTCACTAGTCACCTAGCAAGCTGGGACATCAGAGAAGTCCCTGACCCATACTCCTGGCCTGTTCTGGAGGGCAGGTTGGCGACGGCACTCCAGGCACCTTATCATTCCCTTTGGCATTTTCCAGCCCCTCTGGACTGGGCCAGAGGAAGATTTGCCATGTTACAGGCTCCTCTGCCACAACTGTCACTAGGTTTACCTTTCTAAAAAAACTGGGTAGCAGCAAAGCCAAGTGCAAGTCCAACTCAGAAGAAGGGAACTATAATATGTTGAGAGCTTATTTATGAGATTTGTTAGGGACAATCTCTATTGCTATTGCATTACATGTGTATCTCATCTGTATTTATATTCGATTCACTGTAAGATAATATTAAGTGCATTTTATATATGAGGAAATTGGGTTTAAAGGATTGAAGCACCTTGCCCAAGATCACCCCCCTAGTAAATATCTGTCCTGTGATTTGAAACTGGGAGTGTATTGTTTTGGAGCACTTTCCCACTCTTCCACACTTGTGGGGATGAAAATCAGAACAGGGTATTCTGCAGGATGTGGCTATTGTATGGATACAGAACAGTGACAGCCAACAATTTAATGACTCCTGACTTACTGGAGAAATTTTTAGAAATATGCACTATCCAGGGGAAAACAAGTAAAAAGAGGAACCCATAATGAACTCTGTGAGCAGATGGGATGTTTTCTTTTTAAAAAAATAAGATTTATTTTTATTTATTTATGCATACAAGAACTGGGGTGTAGGCCAGAGGTATGGGGGTAGGAAGATTCACGAGAGACAGAGTGGGGAGCAGAACAGGCAGATCTATTGAAATACACTGCTGAGGCGAGCGGTGAGCGCGACAGGAGAGATCTGCTGCGCCATGTGGATTAGCTCCCTGGGTGGGGATCAAACTCATGCCACAGTGGCTGCCCATAGTTGATAGTGCTGAGACTTAACCCCTTGTACCACCAGGGAGGCCCAGATGGGATGTTTTCTTAATCACAGAAGACTTGCTTTGGATTAGCCAGAGAACCAGTTAGAAAAAAAGGCATTCAGAAATGAAATAAGGGATAAGTGAGGGAGGGCAGGAGGGAAGATAATTTTAATAATTTTCTAAGAATGACTTTTACTCTGAGTTGCTGTGCAGAGGAAAGAATATGGGCTTATTTTGGACAGGTCCCTGAGCTCCAATCTTATTTCTATAATGGGGTTATAATATTTAATTTGCTTGGAGGAGTAGAGAAAATGAAGTTAAAATCACCCCCGATGGATGCACTTTAAATTGTGTATCTTCTTACACAGTGCTCCAGTTCTGTCCAGCCATGTCCTAAGGATGGAGAAGGATCATTTGCAGTGATGGGTGATGAGCAGGTGGCATCTTGAAAAGTGGAATAAGTGCCTCCCACCTCACAGGTGCTTTTTACACACCTTTTCATAGGCTGTGACTTCTATGTAGAAATTGCTATGGTTCTTTTTTATTAAAAATATTTATTTTATTTATTTATGCATCCAAGAACTGGGATGTAGGCCAGAGGTGTAGGGGGTGAGAGGATTCACCGGAGACAGAGGGGGGAGCAGAACAGGCAGATCTACTGAAATGCACTGCTGAGGGGAGCAGTGGGCGAGACAGGAGAGGTCTGCCGCGTCATGTGGGTCAGCTCCCTGGCCAGGATCAAATTCATGCTCCAGTGGCTGAGTGTGACAGCATTGAGACATTAACCCCTGCACCACCAGGGAGGCCCTAGAAATTTCTATGATTCTTAATTGAGATTGTAAGGAAATGTGGCCTTAGGTGCAACATCTTTGGTTAATTTGTTCTGTAATGCTGGAAACCTGAATGGATGGTCCAGAGAGGAGAACATTACTCAGAGGCAGGGAGCAAATTCCCAGCCAGACAGAGAGGGGAGGGAGAATTTCTGCCTCACTGGGCTGACAGCACACTAAAGAAACAACACCAGCGATAGGTTAAGGATCAAACCCCACCCCGGCTCTGCAAGTGAGGCTATCGGAATGAAATGTGCCGTGAGAAGCTCATCATGAACAGACTGGTGTAAAGTCAGTCTTTCCAACAGAGGCGGTCTGTTTCCTTCAATGACAGGTGATTAGCTATGGCGAGCACACATGACTGTGCATTCAATGCATGTTAAACAACGTTCTATGAAGCCATTCTTGCTTCACCCTACCTGTGCTCCCCCATCTTCCCTCTCTGATCCAGTCTCCAGTCTTCCAAGGCCCCCACACCTACCTGGATCATACTACCTAGCCTGAAGCCTGTTACCTATAGGAAAAAAATTGTCAACACCTAAACAAAGTCAAAAGTCCCCATGGTGTGGCCTCTGCCTACCCCCCTGGTCACACTCTCTCCCCTTCTTTCTGCAAGATGGGATCTGTGAACACTGACCTTCCCGGGGTGCTAATGCATGCCCCCGCTCCTCAGCCCTGTGCCCTGACTCATGCTCTTGGAGCCTCCCATAGTGATAGGTCGCTCTTCTTTCCCCTGGCCTCCTCCCCAACTCCCAGGTTTTCCCTGGTGTATTTGTGCATATCTGGAACATTCTGCACAGCCTTTCCTCCTTCAAGGAGCCCTCCCTAACTGTCATACCCCCAGGTTTTGTTGCTTTGGGGCAGGACTTCAAAATCTGGCTCTGCTCCTTACTATCTCTGGGCTTGTGGGCCAGTTTCCTTTCTCTTCCAGTCCTCAGTTTCTTGTGTGCAAAATGGGACTATATATGTGGTACCTTTGCCACAGGGTTGTCCTGGAGTTTAAATGAGTTACTACCCCTAAAACATTAAGAATAGTCCCTGGAACTGGTGAAGTCTCAGGAAACGCTAATGCTCACGGTCGTCGTAACCATACACAGAATTGCCCACGTCTGCCTGGACACTGGGTTCCCTGAAGACAGTAACCTTGGAATGTCCATTTGTGTCCCTTACTCTGTTCAGAAAATACATGAGTGTCCATGAATGTTTGCTGAAGTGACTTAAAGAGAAGTATGATGCACTCAGATTACTCATCCCTCCAAAGCTACCCTGTATCAGAATCCCACAAACCCACCATCAGGATAGAGGTGACACGGAGGGTGACTCCCTGTCCAGGAGAGGCAGACTGGGGGGTGGGGGGGAGGGCAGAGCTCCATGGGCAGCGCTGGGTGGGGAATGCGAGGCAGGTAGGGAAACCTCTTTTCTGGTCCCCCTCTCCTTAGGAAATGGCCAAGAAGGAAACCTTCACAGCTGGGGCAGCCTGTGTTCTGGAGGCAAATGGGGGCACCCCCAACTTCCAGAGGCTGAGGGCCTGCCTTCTCTCACTGAGGTCCATTACAACTGAGTGGGTGCCACATTGATGCTCACCCTGCTCTTTGCTCAGGAACCCAAGGTCCAAAGCTAGCAGGTGCTCCAGAGAGGCCAGGACTATTCCTGCCCATTGGGGGGCTGGCTAGGGGGGAACAACAGGACACATCCCGTCCCCTCAGGATGAGCTTTTCTCAGAATGTAGCTTTGATTCTCTTGGCTCACTTGAAATATTTTATTTTGCATGGCCAATAAAAATCATGGATCCATTCACATTCCCTTTGACTACCAGATTGCTCGGAGCCCAAACTGTGCCTCGACTTAACAACGTGAGACCCTGTGACCTCCTTGTCTGCCGTCTAGTTCCACCCATTCTGTTAACCTTCCTTTCTAATTTTATTCTACATGGTCCAAACTTTTTATTTTTGAAAATATCTTTGAATGTATTCTTGTATGCTACTTCAGTTCCTTTAGGCAAATAGACAACAAAGCAACCAATCCACCAACAAATGAAATAGAACATGGCTTCCCTGTAGGCATTCGACTCGTGCCTGCTTTTGCGTAGTGCACCGACTACACACAAAGGCTTCACCTAGGAATTCAGGAGACAGAAGCCCATTGTGAAAGTCACTGTCACTAATCTCCCCCCACAGTAGGACCTTTGCTGTGGAACCGTCTCTGCATAAGTTGTTTCCCGGAGTGCACAGGTGCTGGGTGATCTTATTGGGGCTGATGTCATGCCAGTTCCTTCCTTACCTTTATCCCTTGGCCAAGGCTTTCCAGGGAATTAATATCCAGTCCTTCCTTGCATGCCTGCAGGCAGGAAATCACTTTCTGACTCTCCATCTTGCCAGGGCGGATGGTGAGGCTGGCCAGGCTGCCGTGGAAAAACTGAGCAAACCGAGGTTTGGTGACTTCTCCCCCTAGAAGGTAAAGAAGCAGTTAATTTCCCCTGCAGCTTGGCTATGGAACACCGCTCCAGGAAATTCTCCATCCTAGTAGTGAGTGGGGGCCAGAATTGCAACAAGAGGCTGCCACGTGCTGCCAAGGCCTTAATTCTCCCCAGCAGCACTTGATTTAGAAATCCTGGAATTTCTGAATTTTAAAATAGCGTTCTGAGGCAGGAACTGTCTTCGAGGAAAGGAAGAGCTTACAGAGTAAAACTAGAGGGGAGAAGGAAACAACCACTGATTTAAGGCTTTCTGGGTGCCCGGCTGTTATGGGCTTCAGCTGAGTGAGCCTGAGAGAGTACATCATCACTCCCAGCAGACACATGGAGAACCCTGCAACTGGGAGAGGTTCAGGGGCTTGCCCAGGACACAGCTAGACACCGGAGCTGGTACGTTAGTCCTAGTCTTACGACTCCACTGTTGGCATTTGCTTTCTTCTATCCCACAGAGAAATTCAGTCAAGTAACCCTAGAAACGTCACAGCTGTGGGTTCTGGCTCTCTAGCAAATTCCCTAAATTTCAAGGTCTTTGGTACAGAAAGGATTACTCGATTCTGTTCTACTGTTGACTTTCTTCGCATTGCCCAATATTTGTTTTCTATTGTTCTCTCTACTGAGTCTTGAGCTGAGTTTTGTCTGAGCTTGGTCCACTCTGCAGCACGTGAATGTGTTCACTGCTCTCCTGTTGTGTAGTCAGCCTGGAAGCCAACTCTCCCGCTTACCTCCATTTTCATCCTGACTTTCCAAATAGGGTTTCCCCTAAGGGTCATTTGAAGCCTCCCTTCCTTCAGGATGTCCAACTTTGCTGACCACAGAGCCCCCTCCCTCTCTAGGCCACCCCTACTGACAGACTTAGCTTTGACCTTGCACTGCTGTTTGTTTAGAGAGGTAGCAGAACACACAGGAAAGATGGGCCTGGGGTGAACTCCAGCTTCGTTGGAGAGCCCTGGGCAGGGTTTGCAACCTCTTCAAGCCTTCATTTGCTTGTAAAGAACACGTCTGTGTTTTGCTTCTTTGTTCTCCTGTGTTTGCTCAGCAGGCTCCTGCTGTTCCCCAGTGCCACTGCAGTGCACGGCCAGCCCATCCCCCCAGCATTTGGCTTCCAGTGGTTTCATAGCAAAGTGTGCTCCAGTGAGACACCTACTTGTGAAAAGCTTTCCCCAGCACCCCATAAGACAGATTTCTGGCAAGCTCTGCCAGAGTGACATCACAGTGACTTCTCTGCCCTTCAGTGAATTGCATTGTGCCAACAAAGTCTGTTCCTCAAACTGGGGGGTAGAGGGATCTCCCTTGCTCTGTTTCAGCTCTGGGGTAGAAATTCTCCTGAAAGTTACATTGCTATATTCTTCAGAGTTCTTTCCTCTTCTTAGTAGCTAAGCCTTCATTATTTCAGTTCTCTGTCATAGTTAAAAAGTCTTCATATTTCCCTGTTGAAATTACTTTGTGGTTTCATTTTCCTGATTGATTCTATAATGATATATACCCTCTTGATCTGCACACATGCCTTTGTTCATGCCCATTCCTCCTTACTCTGAGATAACACCTCCAAACAGCTCAGATTAGGCAAATCCTACAGGTCCTTCTTTCCTCTTTAGCCCCTTTGTCACCTGCTGCTCACAGAAAGCTTCCATGAGCCCCTTGCCCATCATGCTGTCTCCCAGGCCTCTGTGCCAGCCTACAGCACCTTCTCCCTACACTGAGGCTTGCGACAGCCTAAAGCAGTTCTCCACCTGGAATGCACATTTTAATCATCTGGGGATCTTTCAAAAGACAAACTGAACCTGGTGAATCCAACGCCAGGATTTTGACTTAACTGTAATAGTACGGGTGGTTTTAAAAGCTCCTTCACTGATACAAAGGAGAAGTCAAGGTTAGGAACCACTGGGCTGTAAGCTTCTTGAAGTTGGCCTCTGCTTACTCCTCATGTGATCCCTCTCCTTTATGCTAACTCTTGCCACTCTGCACACTACTAGAATTTATTTAAGTCCCTCTCCTGGAAGGCAGGGAGCTCTCATGCATTATTCACGTTAATGAAGACAATACTGAGCAGGTATTAGGGATGGAGAGCTGCACTTTGCATAAGTTGGCTCATTTATTCCTCTCATCAACACAGGGCGTCTTGTCACAGCATTCTGCACCCTGCCTGGCACATGGCACATAGCTCATGATTGCTTTCTAGATTGAAGGAGATGGTGCTAAGTATCAGCAGAGTGGGGGACATGGTGTCTCTCCAACACCCACCTCACTCTTGCCTTCGCCCCATGGCAGCCCTGAGGCTTGGGGGTTGACTTGAGCTCCAGGGATAAGTTCTATTTAGTCAAAACTTGTCAAGTTACCATGTTTCTATTGCTCTAGAGATTGAATCAGGTATGAACGTGGGGTCTAGTGCCAAGATGAAGCCCATCAGCACCTGACATCCCATAGGGGTTGGTCATAAATAATCATGAGACCAAATTTAAGCCAATGAGATGGGAGAAGAAATGGACTGGGGGCCCCTAAGAAATGAGCTTCCACTTTCTTTCCAGAAAGTTTCAGAACTTACTGTTGCTCTTTTTCCTTGAAGATCATTAAGTGAAGATGGAAGGCCAAGAACTATTGCAACCATCTTGCAATCAGATGTGGGCCCACCAGGGCAATGCATGGAGGAGGACAGAGCAGGCAGAGCAGAACTCTGGCGGGTCCCTCCACTGTAGGCATCCTCAGCTGTGGGAGCCAATCATCCATCTTTATGCTTTAAGCCACTTTGTCTCACATTATTGTTACTTGCCACTCAAAGCAACTTCACTTTGGGAATGAAAGGATAAGTTTCTATGGAGCATATTTGATTTTGAGGATTGAGCTGACATGGCTATGGCTTGAGAGAGTGGGGGAGCCACTTGGTAGATTTTTTCTGTTTTAAAGATTTATTTATTTTTGCATACAAGCTGGGGTACAGGCCAGAGGTGTGCGGCGGCAAGAGGGTTCACCAGAGACAGAGTGGGGAGCAGAACAGGCAGATCAACCGAAATACACTGCTGAGAGGAGCAACGAGCAAGGCAGGAGAGGTCTTCTGTGCCATGTGGGAATCTCCTTGGCTGGGCATCAAACTCACACAGCATCTGCCTACAGCTCCACAGTGCTGCGCTTAACCCATTGCGCCACTAGGGGAGTCACTTGGTGGCTTTTTGATCTAGATCCCCAAGGCCACCATGAATAAAACATTTCTTCAAGCTATTCATATATTTTTGCTTAACTAAGGGACACCTCTGTCAACCTGCAGGAAGAAGGGCATGAGCCTGGGTGTGAACAGCAGAGCTACCATTCTCCAGTGCATCTAGATGACTGTCTCTCCTCTGCCATGTCCCCCGATTAAAACAACAGATCCAGTGCTCACTAGTGTCTAAGATGGTGTGAATTACTCAGCATATATTGTTTAACTGAATCTTCATCAAAATCTAGGGGGGTAGGTATTTATTCTGTGGTTATAGACAGGTAAGCTCAGGCTTAGAGAGAAGTGGCCCAAGACCACACTCATAGGAAGTAATAAAGGACATGCTCTCAAGTGTGAGTGCATCCACCCCTGCACGCAGCTGGGGAGTCTGGTGTGGTCAGGCCAGTCCATACAGGGTCCATGGTGGTCCTCCATGTAGTCCCAATCAACTGCTCACTTAGCAGTTCTATCCTTCAAGAACAAACTTTGTGATTGTGATTGTCTTGGATGCTAGACATTTCCCAACACCTTATCTTCTCTCAGAAAAAAATTCATGTTTCCTATTTTGACTTAAGAATACCAGAATTAGTTCACCCTGACACCCTGCGCCATCTTCTGAAGCCCCTGCTCTCCCCTCTCTGACCTGAGATGAGAGAGGGAAGTCTCTCCACTATAAGGTGAGGGGGAAAGTGTGTTCTTAGCTGACGGATGTCCCTAAGAGCCCCTGAGGAAAGGAACAGATACAGGGGACCCCTGCCAGCAAGAATAACTCCGGAAATAGGGGAAATTCACCCCAGCCCCCTGTGTCATCTTCTGAAGCCCCCCTCCATCCCCTATGGGAGCTGAGATAAGAGAGAGGGAAGTCTCTGAACTATAAAGTGAGGGAGAAAGTGTGTTACTGGCCGACGGTTGTCCCCACAAACCACTGAGGAAAGGAACAGATACACGGGACCCCCGCCAGGAAGGTAACCCCGGATAGGGAGAGTACATCCCAGTCCCCTGAACCATCTTTTGAATACCCCTCCCCCCCCCGCCTTCTCTGGCAACTGAGACAAGGGAGAGGGCAGTCTCTGTGCCATATGGTGAGGGGAAAGTCATTCCTGGCTGACGGTCGTCCCCACAAGCCACTGAGGAAAGGAATAGATACAGGGGAACCCCGCTAGCAAGAGTAACCACGGAAACAGGGAAAATTCACCCTGGCCACCCTTGCCATCTTCTGAAGCCCCTGCCCTCCCCTCTGGGAGCTCAGACGAGGGAGGGAATTTTCTGCAGTATAAGTCCAGCGTAACAGTGCCAGGCTAGAATTGGCCACCAGTTCCTGACATCCCAGTAGGAGCACACCAAAGAGATGCCTTCCAATACCAGTGACACAGTGGCCCAATGCCTTGAACAAATCAGAAAACAAACAACAGGGAGAAGGAAAAATACAATTAACCAAATAAACCCTCAAGGGAAGATCACACCACAAAAAGAAAATCAGCTACCAGAACACAACAATGATGACATGGAAGAACTACAATGCTTTCCAGACAGGGAATTTAAAAGTGTCATGATTAAAAAACATGAAGAAGATGAAATGGAAAAGAGGGAGATGAAAAATATAATTAGGGAATTGAAGAAGGAAATTGAGTCCCTAAAGAAAGAAATGAAGGAAATGCATGGCATTAAAGGATTGTTGGAAGAGCTAAAGGGCTCAAAGAAAAGCAATGAAAGCAGAATCAATGAAATGGAAGACCAAATCAATACTTTTGAAGATAAAGACATAAAAAGAATGAATATAGAGAAGGGAAAAGAAGCACGAGGGAAAGAGGAATGAGGAAAGACTTCGAGAACTCTCTGACACTATGAGAAAAGGAAATATAAGCGTCATAGGAATCCCTGAAGGTGAGGAGAAGGACCAAGGAACTGAGGAATTGTTCAAGCATATAATCAAAGAGAACTTCCCAAACACAAGGAAAGACGTGAAAATAGACATACAAGAAGCTAGAAGAACACCATACTATCATAATGAAAGGAAACCCACGGCAAGATATATAATAGTTAAATTCTCGAGAGTGCAAGACAAAGAAAAAATAATGAAGCTAACACAGGGAAGAAACAACTAACCTATAAAGGAAAACCAATCAGGCTGACATCAGACTTCTCTGAAGAAACACTATGGGCAAGGAGAGAATGAACTGACAAAATCAAAAAACTCCAAATCAACAAATGCCAACCAAGAATACTTTATCCCCCAAAGCTCTCCTTCCTCTTCAAAGAAAAAATAAGGACCTTCTCAGACAAACAGAATCTCCAGAAATTTATTACTACTAAACCCCCACTCCAAAAAATACTCCAAGAAGTCCTAAAGCCCAAACCATAAGAGGAATAACTAAGAAGATCAGAATAAAGCAAAGAATACAATCACAGAAAAGATAAACTAAATGGCAAAAGCAGACTCCAACGTGTCAATATTAACCCTAAATGTACATGGTCTAAAGTCATCAATAAAAAGACACAGAGTACTATGCTGGATTAAAAAAACAAAATCCAACTTTATGCTGCCTCTAGGAAACACATTTAACTACAAAAGAGAAGCACAGACTGAAAATAAAAGGTTGGAAAACAATCCTACAAGAAAATGAACCAAAAAAGAAGGCAAGAACAGCAATTCTCTTATCAGATGAAATAGACTTCAAACTAAAAAAGGTAAAAAGAGACATAGATGGACAGTACATAATGACAATGCATCAGGAAGATCTAACACTCATAAACATATACACACCAAATGAAGGAACACCAAAATATATGACAATTATTATCAGCTCTGAAAACAGACATTAGAGAATACATATATAGTAGGAGACTTCAACACTGCACTGTCACCAATGGACAGATCAACGAAACAAAAAATAAACAAGGACATTAGAGTCCTAAACAAAGACCTAGATCTCACGGACTTAACAGATATCTACAGGACGCTGCACACAAAAAAATCCGAGTACACATTTTTCTCAAGTGCACATGGATCCTTCTCCAGAATTGGGCCATAAGACAAACATCAACAGATTCATTAAGATCAAAATCATCCCAGCTATCTTCTCTGATCATAAAGGCATTAAACTAGAAATAAATCATGAAAAGAAAACAAGGAACCTACCCTCTGCATGGAGATTGAAATCCACACTACTGGAAAACCACTGGGTTAATGAGGAGATCAAAGAAGAAATTAAAAAATACTTTGAATTGAATGACAATGAGGACACCACTTTCCAGAATGTTTCCAGGACACAGCAAAAGCAGTAATAAGAGGAAAGTATATAGCAATACAGGCCCACATCAAGAAATAAGAAACTACTCAAAGAAACAACTTAATCTCTCATCTCAAAAAATTAGAAAAAGAACAACAAACCCCCCCAAAATTAATAGAAGTAAGGAAATAATAAAAATCAAAGCAGAAATTAATGAGATAGAAACAAACAAACAAACAAAAATACAAAAGATCAATGAAACCAAAAGTTGGACCTTTGAAAAAATAAACAAAATAAACAAACCTTTAGCCAGACTCACAAAGAAAAAAACAGGAAAAAACACAAATAAATAGGATCATAAACAAAAAAGGAGAAATTACAACAGACTCAGGAGAAATCAAAAGAATAGTCAGAGATTACTATGAAAATCTATATGGAAACAAATTCAACAATCTGGAAGAGATGGACAAATTCCTAGAATGATATAATTATCCAAAACTAGATAAAAAGACATAGAACACCTAAACAGGCCAATCGTAAGCAGTGAAATAGAAACAGTAATTAAAACACTCCCCCAAAACAAAAGCCCAGGACCAGACAAATTCACAAATGAATTCTACCAAACGTTCAGAAATGAACTAGCGCCTATCTTACACAAACTCTTTCAAAAAAATTGAAAAGGAAAGAATACTACCAAAGACATCACATTGATACCAAAACCGAACAAGGACAACACACAAAAAAGAACACTATAGGACAATATCTCTAATGAACACCAGTGCGAAAATCCTCAATAAAATTTTAGCTAATAGAATTCAACAATGCATCAAAAAGATAATTCACCACAATCAAGTGGGATTTATTCCAGGGGTACAAGGATGGCTCAATATCAGAAAATCAATTAATGTAATCCAACATATCAAAAAAAAGAAAAATAAAAACCATATGATCATATCAATAGATGCTGAGAAAGCATTTGAAAAAATCCAACACCCATTTATGATGAAAGTCCTCAAAAATCTAGGGATAGAAGGAACATACCTCAACATGATAAAGACCATATATGACAAACCCACAGCCAATATCATTCTCAATGGTGAAAAGCTGAAAGCCTTTCCCTGAAATCTGGAACAAGACAAGGATGTCCATTGTCTCCACTGCTTTTCAATATAATATTGGAAGTCCTAGCCAGAGCAATAAGACAAGAGAAGGGCATGCAAGGAATCCAAATAGGGAAAGAAGAAGTAAAGTTATCACTAATTGCAGAGGACATGATAATATACAGAACCCTAAAAACTCCACAGAAAAACTAATCAAAATAATCAATCAATTTAGTAAAGTTGCAGGATACAAAATCAACACACAAAAATCAGTAGCCTTCCTATATGCAAACAATCAATCCGAAGAAGAGGAAATCAGGAAAACCACCTCTTTCACAATTGAAACAAAAAAAATCAAATACCTGGGAATAAACCTAACAAAAGAAACAAAGGATCTATACAAAGAAAACTATAAAACATTATTAAAGAAATAGAAGACAAAGAAATGGAAAGACATGCCCTGCTCATGGATAGGAAGATTTAACATTATCAAAATGGCCATATTACCTAAAGCAATTTACAGATTCAATGCTATTCCAATAAAAATCTCATTGACATTCTTCAAAGAGATTGAAAGAAAACTGATGAAGTTCATATGGAATCAGAAAAAACCTCGAATAGTCAAAGCTCTCCTGACCAAGAAGGAAAATGGAGGTATCACCCTCCCAGACTTCAAACTGAAACAAAGCAAAAAATCCAGTCAAAAAATGGGCAGAAGAACTTAAAAGACACTTCTCCAAAGAAGAAGAGCAAATGGCCAATAGGCACATGAAAAAATGTTCAACATCCCTCATAATCAGGGAAATGCAAATAAAAACCACAATGAGATACCACCTTTCACCAGCAAGAATGGCATGGTTTAAAAAAACAGGGAACTACAAATGTTGGCGATGGTGTGGAGAAAAAGGAACCCCCCTACATTGCTGGTGGGAATACAAACTGGTCCAACCACCATGGAAAGCTGTATGGCAGTTCCTCCAATTGCTAAAAATGGAGGTTCCATATGATCCCGTAATACCACTTCTGTGAATCTACCCAAAGGACACAAAAACATTAATCCCAAAAGATACATGTGCCCGTATGTTTATTGCAGCATTATTCACAATAGCTAAGATATGGGAACAACCCAGATGCCCAAAAATAGATGATTGGATTAAGAAGATGTACATATACACAATGGAATACTATTCAGCATTCAAAAATGATAAACACACGCAATTCACAGCAACGTGGATGGAGCTAGAAGGGATCATGCTCAATGAAATAAGCCAGAAAGAAAGAGAAAAATATCAAATGGTTTCATTATAACAGGAATATAGGAGAATCAAATAAGAAAGAGACATTCAGCAAGGGAGGGGGAGGGAAAGGGCTCAAAATGGGGGAGAAAAGAGCACAAGTGATTATGGCGATGGTGGTGGGTCTTCTATGGGGAAAACACAATAATGTAAAAGATATGAATAAAAATTAAAAAAATGATAAAAAAGAGAATACCAGAATTCGTAATGCACTCTTTATTAGTGGTGTAACTCTCAACTCAATTTAATTAGCATTTTGTTAGAGGGGGGGCCAGCGTATTTGCACTTGGGGTGGTCGTGATGCAGGATTTTTAAAAAAATAGATACATTGAAAATCTTTTTTAAATATCTAGGGTGTCTGCATACACCACATGGCTCCTCTATTAACATTTAGACATAAACATGCTCATGAATTATTTTAAGAAAGAACATAACCTGATTTCTTACACAAAGAACTTTCCTAATTGTTTGCGAACATGATTTTGGAGTCCTTAGGCTAGATCCGCACACATTTTAAAGTGTTTTCTGTCTGCCTAGCCTTCTGTTAGATTTAGTTAATTATCAGATGTGGGCCATGTTCTCAAGGAGTTCACATTTGGCTGGGAGGCTAAAGAATAGACACTGGGAAAGTAAAATGAAACTGTAAGAGTCAATTGACAGTGCTTTAGATATGCTAGGGCAGTGCAGGGTTACTTTCCAAACAAATGATATAGGTGATGTGGAACAGATCAGAGGGGGAAAAATAGTAGCCATCATTTATATGCTATTTTATTTAATCCATCCTTAGGTGACTGGGTAGTACTTTTGAGAGCTTAGTCTCTATTCTTTTAACTTTTCCCTGGTATATTTCCCATTTTACATGTCTCGTCTCTGGCTTGTGTTCATTGCCACAGGGAGGGCTGTGACAAGAAGCGCAGATGGGGCTTGAGGCTGAATCTCTCCCCAAGTTTGGTTTCCAGAAGCCGAAACCCTGAGGAGGGTGGGAAAGATCTGGATACAGATCAACTTTGGGGGTGAAAATCTGGCTTTCCCCGGACTAGGAAATGATACCCCAGATGGAGGGCTGTCAGGGAGGTGGTGAAGGGAGGTGGGATGACAGAGAAGTAGGGTGAGGGCCCCTGGAGTGGGCCTCCTGGGTCCTGCATGGGCTGTCATGTCAGGAAGGAAAGCTGGCCCAGTACATCTGGGCAGATGGACAGGAGATGGTCTTGCAGAGAGCGTGAGAAGCAGCGGAGTTAAGTCTGTGCTCTTACTAAGGAAGGCAAGGAAATACAGAGAAGATGCCAGTCTAGAGGGATCACTATGACTGAGGACAAAAAGAGGTGCATCCTATTTCAGAGGATCCCTTTAGGACACTAGCACCACATAAATTCCCCTGAAACCAGCCGGCATCTTAAGGAAATGGGAGAATTCCAAATTTGCTGCGGTCAAATCTCCCCACTCAGATGGAATATGGGTTTGAGATGAAACTAAAGCTGGGTGTGGAAAACATTTTTTTTTTTTTTTGCTTGTGAATTTAGATTCTTACCTGCTACATTTACAACTCCTTTTATAGGTGATGTTTTCAAAGATAGTTAACTTGCCCAAAGCCACAGAGCCAAAATTAGTTGAAGCTTAGATTCAAATACAAACCTTGTTTGACATAGCGATGGGGAGACTGTGCTGTTATCCTGGGTTCTAAGGATACAGAACAGCTTCAGCAATGAAACCTAATGACTTGCAGCAAGTTTTCTGGGAAACACAGTTGTCTTGAAAATGTAGAAGTATTTGGTAAATATGACAGCCTGTGTTATTCTAAGCTAGAGTTTGCACTGGGAATTAACTCCCGCTCTGTTTTCTTTAACAGAGAGGTGGGGCCCACTGACTATAAACATAGCTTTTGAATTGGTAATGTCCACTTTCCTCTAAGTATAAGTAAAAAATCAGTGTTGTGTGAACATATTAAATCTCCTCCCTTTGCAAAGGGTGTGCAGGATACTGCTGGTCTCTTCTTTCCTGTTTTCATCCCCAGAGCTATTTAGTCTGAGAAACCCACGGGAAGCAGTGGGGGCCAGTCCCCTCTCACTTTCATCTGCTACTCTGTGCATGGCTTGTTGATGGGGACGCCCCTCAATGAACACAATTTCATGGATGGTTGGGTATCAATTTTGAGCAATGCAAATGGTGGGACTGTCTGAAATCCTGCTTTCCTGCATTTCTTCATTTGGGTGATGGAGACACCAAGGAAGGCAGAGATTAAGTGAAGTGTGTAATAGACCCCAGGAAGCTGCAGTTTTAAAACTGTCTACACCCCAGGAGATTGCAGCTGAGGGCTGCAGGCAACTGTAGAGACAGATGTTTTGCTATCAAGACTCGCCACAACACATTCTTGGCAGGTTTTCTTAACCTTGTCAGTCTTTACACATCCATTTCTCCAGCCTTTAAAGCAAATATTTATAGGGCATGTGAACAAAACATATGACTTACAGATGACCAAAAGTCAGCACTCTGGGGTTGGGACCTGGTTCATGGAACTGGAAGTGCTCTTATTTATCACCCTGATGCTCTCTTCCATCTCCAGATGAAGAACTGAGGAACATGGGGGCAGGACCCTATCTTCAAAGACCCAGTCCATAAGTAGCATCAGTGAGGGCCTGGAATTCTCTTTTCACTCCAAATTCATCTCTCTCACCATTAAACCAAGAGGTCTGATGGGCCTGTAATTATCTTTTGGCCTGAGCTTGACTTTGGTTTGTAGATAAAATGCCACAGGACTTTGGGCAAACTATTTGACCCTAGGTTCCAAAATCCTCCTGTTTTCCTTACTAGGCTTGGCATTTCATCCTTCTTTCCACGACCCTAGAAGCAGGGTTGGTGGCAGCATAATTAAGGATGAGACTGGTGGCACAGACCTGAGGTAGTGTAAATCCAGCCTCCGTGTGGCCCTTAGCAAGGGTCGGTTTCCTCATCTGCACAGTGGGATCATAATCACACCCATGCCACAAGGTTTATCCAAAAAGAAGACAGGCAAAGATTTCAGCACAGTGCAAAAAACAAACAAACAAACAAACAAAAAAAAATGGCAGGCGTTCTAGTGGTAGCAAGACCTGAGGAGCAGCAAGATGGCCTGATATCATGGGAGTTTTCTGTCTCTTCAATGGCACCTTTCTCTTTTTTTCCCCTCCCATCTGGTGCGTCTCTCAGAGAAGATAGAATGATACAGATATTTCTCTAAGACTCTTGTTAGATTTTGTAATATAATTTTCATAGTAAGATATAAAGTTAGAATTATAACTCAGTTATACTGTTTCTAGACACACAGATTTTAAAGCTGATTTCATCTGTGTCATCTTTAAACCAATGCACCTTCATGCTGAACCAACTCCAGGGCTAGAACAATCTTTCCTTGAGTTTTTAATAGAGACAGTGTTAGAAATGCCTTGTTAGTCATCTCTCTGTATATGTAGATCATGAATCATACACTTTAGTCAAAACTGCTTACAAAATGGGAAGTGAGTCAACCAGCATCGATTATTACCTTGCCTCAGTTCTGGGGTGGGGGGAGAGGGAAGAGAGGAGAATTTGTGAAGCAGCCAGACCTTCCTTTCTCCATGCCCTAGTGGGGGATAGAGACCAGCATTAATAACTCCAGAGAGATGTTTCTCAAAGAGTGCTCCAGAAACACAGTGTTCACCAACAGGGAGTCCCATGGTGAAATAAGATTGAGAAACATGAGTTAAGTGTCGAATGAATTGCTTTATTTGAAGATTTTGAGACACTTTGATAAGCTAACATGCAATATGACTCTCCAGAGTAGAAACTAATGTGGTTTATGTGGTATCCCATACTTGACCTTGGCCTCTTAATGGATGGGGCATCTTGTAGAAGTGGGGCTTCGTGGTCCCCTCCTTGGGAAATGCTACCTCAGTGTTAGGCAGACTGTGCTGGCTGGCACATGCCTCTTTCTCTAGCAGTAAAGACCCTAGGGATGCAGAATAATTTCAACACAGACTTTATTAAGAGAGTTTGTACTAAATTAGAAAAGCTTATTAAGTGAAGGCATTAATTCTAAGTCTCTGCACTAATTTTAGTGTCTGGCAGAAAAATGACCTGGAAATGTATACCAGATCTCAGGACCACATGTGGCTCCAATTTCCCTCTATCTGAAGATGGGGGGGGGGTATTGATTACTGCACAACTTTCAAGGTTCTTTCTGCCCTTTCATACTTTTTTTTTTTGTACCATTCCTATTATTTGCCTTGGCTCCTCTTGATGCTTTTTGTTGTTGTTGTTGTTAAGTAAGAGGTAGGATGCAGTTAGACCAAGAGCTAGGGTAGGAAGCCTGCCTGAAGCTGGGGAGTGTCCCAGTCAGGAACGGGCAAAGCTGGATGCTCTGTAAAGGCCCAGGGCCAGAACACTGGAGGGGAGCCCCTGGCAGAGGTGGGGTATGGTGGTCCCTGGGAACAGAGACACAAGTATGGAACCCTGTGATGAGATCCAACAAGAATAGACAAGGGTGAGGCAGGGAGCAGGGTGAGGACTGCTTGAGTGTGTCCTTAGGATGGTGCTTCCTCAAATAAGTTTACCCATTTCTTTAAAAGAACTTTTGCACTGAGGTCAATCAAAGTAAGCAAGACAGAATAACTCTGGTTGTAGAGTTGGGAGAAAGATACTGTGGCGTGTCACCTCCTGAGGCATTTCTCTGACATCCTAGTGGCTTCCAAAGGGCCTAGCCTGGCACCATCAGCAACCTTCCCGGCCCCTCCCATGCAGTACCTGGGTAGTTGGGTCCAGTTGAGTGGTCCAGGAGCAAAGCAGATGTGAATACAGTTTTCATTATTTATGAGTATAACTTGAACTTTTGCTGTTAGAGAGGAGATGAGGAGGAAAACTAAGGAAAAGGACAAATTAACTAGTCTTTAAATGATCTTCTCCCATGTTGTGTCCCAGAGAGAGACCAGGGACCTGTTATTTGTCTAAGGGCAGCAGTTTTTGAGTCAATCTGAGCATGGCCCTGAGAGAACTTGGTCTGATTTTATGCTGAGAATAGAAGGTGGTGTGTGTTGGCCACACCGAGAAAGGAGGGCATTTTTTATGATGTGAGGTTCATTTTGACTGCAAGAGTCTTTCTCTAAAATTAAGATAGCTCAAGGCTATACTGGCAACATTTCTTAAGTATAAATGAAGTCTCAATTTTTTTTTTTAATTACTGGAAAAAATACCAATGAAAATGAGGTTTCATTGATTGCTTTGGCTTTCGATTCACTAACAGGACACAGCAGGCTAATTGGGGCTGCAGAGCAGTGCCTGATAACTGGACTGGAGCCAGTTCCCAGGAGGACCCAACAAGCAGCTGCTATCAAATAATTTTCTATTCCCATTGTTAAACCTGGCTGAAAATTTCACAAATGGGAACTAGTTCCCGTGCCAACCAAAAAAGCACCTAAAAACTTCACAATTGCAGGCCTAAAGGCAATGAGAGGTTCACACTGCAGGTCTGTAATAGCTCGTAAGTGGACTTCCAAAGGTTTCGAAACATGCCAATGTGAGGGCTGCATCACAGGCCACTGATTTTGCAGCACCATATCCTACTGAAAGATCTTTTGATGTGTCCTTCCAGGACAAAAAATGTGACTCCAAGGGGAATTAAGTGGTCATGGGAACCCAAGCTCCTTGGCACGGCAATGTGGCATCCTATGGACTCAGCTCCTTTCCCAGCCTCTTCGCTACTAATTCTAGTCTATGCACATTCTGGTGATAGGGAACCCTGATATGCAGGATCTGAGCATGGGTGTGTCAAACTCCCCTGCCATGACACATGCTGCTGCCTTCCTTATCTCCCCAAGGAACTCTTACTCATCCTAGAAAGCCCAACTTGAAAGGTGTTAAAGGATTTTATTCAGTGCTGATAATTCACTATCAGGTGGATTGTCATTTGTTTAAGGAAGATACCCAAATCATCTCCATGCTTCTCTCCAAGTATGCACATTCATGTTCCTGTCTATACCAGAAGCCCTATCTTCTAGTAATTGTCTTCTGATAACTATTCTCCAGCCTCACTGAGCTTCTTGTAACTTCCAGATGGATCTGGTAGGAGGGTGTGTGTGGGAAGACCCTAGGTCAGTCCAGGGGAAAGAGATGAGAGTCAGTGCATGCAAGGAGCCATGAGGAAGCCGGAATCGCAGACGCCAGTGCATAGCAAGTTCTTGTAGACCATCTGCCATGTTGGGTTTAGGTACAAGGAACAGAGAAGGGAAGAAGCAGATGTTTTCAAATGTACTCATTCATTCATCTGAAACATGCCAAGGACACTCCATGTGCCCAGCACCTAATCCTTACAACAATCCTATGAGATAGGTGTCACTCTAGTTTTATAGATAGTAGATGTTCAGAGAAATAGGGATTCTGCCAAGCCCAGATGGGCAGTATATGACAAGGCTAGAATTTGACTCAAACTCAAGATTTTTTGACTCCAAAGCCTAAACTATTTTTCCTGGTTCTGGAGGTTCACTTAAGGGATTAGATAGCAAGAGATTAGCAAAGGCAATACAGATTTCTGTGATGATGCCAAGTGTCTCAGAAGGTAAAGCGTTTATAGCATTCTATCAATGTGTGTTAGCTCTGTTCAGAGCTGACCTTCAGTGAACATCCATGGCCTTGTGCCTGTGGACAATCCACCTGTCCCACCATGCATACAAAGTCCCACAGACTGCACATTTGTGAATTCTTGAAAAGAGCATTGGAGGCAGGTAAGTTTGGGTAACTTGTGTGAGGAGAAAAGGAGATCCTTGGTTCTTGACCAGCATAGCACTCAAATGGTGCCAAATGGTGATATTGGGGCAAGAGTCAACAGGTTCTTCACTGTACAGCCCTCATTTGGAACTGGATCAAGTTCCAGAACAATAAAAGACATTAGTAACTCAGAAGCAACTATGAAACTGCTCATGTGGATCTGAAATCAAAATCTGGTCTCAAGCTAAGCATCTAATTATTACATAAGTTTTGTGTCTGAATTAATCCTTCTTTTTATAATCCCTGTCTTATCAGTAAGGGATACTAAGTTTCCCTGGCTAATTCTCACACCATTTGCTTTTCTGGTTTTTCTATCAGTGACTTTCATGGACTGAACACAGCTAGGTGGGAGAGAGTGGGGAGAGGTTTCGGTGGGGTGGGAAGGTTTTGACTTAGGGTTACCTTGCCAACAGGCGCCGACTGTAAGTTGCATGTCTATGTGAGATGGATGTATGGGCCAATCGTTGGTCACCAGGTATGGTTCATACGTTGCTCCATCCATGTACAAAGAAACCACAGGAAACTCCACATTGATGACATAATAATGCCACTCTTTGTCACAAATCTAATAAAAAAAGGGAGAAGCAACACTTAAAATTGTATATTTAATGAAACATCAGAAAGATTTTTATTCTGATTATGAAAGGGGAAGAAGACATTTTTGTATCAATAATTTTATTGCATAGAACTCAATGAGCATAATGGTTAATATGAACTGAAGTTATAGAAGAAGCTTACTTCAAACATTATAGGGCAAAACTTGGGGGAGACGAATACCTGAGAATTCAATCTTCAAGCAAGTATTTGATTAGGGACAGATTATCTTGTTCACCTAAATACCAACTCTTTAAGATGGCAAGTTCTTGGTGGATAGATGGGAGTATCTGCTTAAATTTGCTTTGTATGAAAATGTTCTTAGTTCTTTAGTAGAGATAAAAAGTTGGATTACTTTTCTAAGCTTGGTAATAGATGGAACTATACAAAGGAAAACACTAGATTGAAAGTAGAAATGAAGAGGAAGATAGAGAAGAGGAGGAGGAAGGGAAAGAGAGAGAAGAAAACGGGAGAGGAACAAGTTAGGATTGGAAAGTAGTACACAGAAGGGAAGGAACAGGAAGATGAAGAGGGATGATGTGTAGAAGAATTATAATCCTCTATTCCTTTGTCTTTATTTGAAGACTTTCTGGAGGTGCTGTTGTAATCCCATGTCCCACCTGAAATTCAAGCAAAATAAATTCTGAAAGAAAGTCTTTCTAAGAGGACTGAGCTTTGTCCTGTATTGGAGTATCTGGGTCCTGGGGAAGCAGGGGAAGAGAAGGACCACAGAGGGGTCTTACTGACCTGGATTCAAAGCAGAGCACTCTGCCTTAGCCCCCTCATGCTTAAAAAACTACATAATTAAAAGACTTGTATATATTTAAGGTATATGTGAGGATTTGACCCACATAGTGAAATAATCAGTCAAACTAATTGACATATCTCTTTACAGTTGTCATTTTGTGTGCATATGGTGAGAACACCTGGAGTCTACCCTTTTAGCACCTTTCTAGTTTCAACACAGTATTATTAAGTATAGTCATCATGCTTATACATTACATCTCTAGATTTATTCATCTTATTCAACTCAACAACCATTTCCAGCCAAGATTTCTGGTCTTAGGACTGAGACCCCAAGCCTAAACTTTATGGTGGGTAGAGATGTTGGGAGCCGAAGTGGAGTTCGGATTGTTGACTGCAAGGGACTGAGCTCTCACAGCATGATCCAAGGCAGAAACCAAGACTGGTGTGTCTTGGGAAGGGAGATAGGAAGCATAAATGTGTCAGGATGGAGAATAATGTGCCCTCCCTCTGAGTGCCTTGGGAATCACATTAGACACTTTCTTTTCTGCACTCCCTCTCTCTCTAATCCCTGTGCACCCTGAGGAGGCCACCTCTGAATTCTCTCAGCTACATCCTCTGGCTTCCATCACCCCTGCCATCCATGACAGTGGAGACAGATGAGTTCCGCATGAAGGTGACCACAAGGTGAGGACATCAAAGCCCTCCCTACATCCCACTTTGGATTAAATGTGCTGTTTCTCATGAATAGATAACACCAACAGGGATGCTAAATGACCATTTCCCTTTCATTTTGGAATAAGAATTTTTCCTTAATGTTCTTTTTATACTGTCCTGTCTCATGTCTCAGAAAATTGCTCCTTTTGAAACCCATTAGTGTGATAAAGTCTGATGAATATTTTAAGGGCTCTTGGAAAGTAAGCAGGAGGGGTCCAGGCAGATGTCTCCAAAATCTTGTTATACATCACTGAGTGTACAGCTCAGTGACTGTTACACCTCTCTATAGCTCCTGACCTGGTTTATACTACCTTCTTGCTCCATACCTGAGAGCAGAAGTGGGCTGGGTACATCCGGGGCATGGTCCCTGAGGCACTGGAAAACCTCTGGCCAGGCCCAGGGTGAGAAGGGAGCAGGTGGTGGTATAGTGTCCCTGACCACAGCCCATGCCCTGTGGAATGTGGGCAGAGCAAGAGAGTCAACTTGGGGGCTCCCCATCATGGCCGCCATCACCACCCCCTAGTGCCACTGGGGTGGCTGCCATGTGCAACCCCCCAGTCTGTGCACGCTAGATGGAGAGTGATCCTCCTGCTAACTTCCTTTCACAACATTTGCAGCATTTTTGTAGGATGTTCAGAATAAATTCCAAGGGAGAAGAAAATAAAATAAAATTCCATACCTCAAGAGCAGCAGCAGCCTTTCTCAATATTGCTATCTTTTCTAGGCATTTGCCCCCAGTTTTTCTAAAGTGTGTTCCATGAAAGACAACCCCAGCATGCTCCCCATAGAAACAGGGACCCGGTACACCCAACCTCAATTTTTTTTTTTGATTTTACATTTCATTAGCATATCCAAGGCTCCCAGCAGCCTCAAAGTATGTGCCTGTAATGACTTTCCAAGCATGCTGGAAAATGGAACTTTTCTATTTATAGCATTCCTATAAATATCTTGTGAAACAACAGTTGGGAAAGGTCAGTTTGAATCACACGGTACATACAATTTGAACATTAGCGGTTTAGCTTAACATCAGCATTAAAATGCCTTTGCCAACTTCATTTTAGGTATCTTTATAAAGTGGATTTGCTACAATATATTTAAATATCTCCTTACTACAGGTCTTACATACCAGCAAATATATATATTTTAGTGAATTTCTTTGTACATAAATATTTTCCCCATTTCTGGTTATGTCCTTGGGGAAGATCACTGGAGTTAGAATTACTGGGTAAAGGCTAAGGTATTTTGCTGGCTCTTGACACCCATTGTCAATTTTTTTTCTATAAAAGATTGTGCCTATTTCTACTCCTGCACACAGAGTGTGAGTATTTGTGCATTGTGTCCTTACTACATTGATTATTTGAAAAAATTGAAATTCTAGATATTTGATACCTTTTACCTCATTTTAATAGTGGTCACAAAAGGAGCAGGATTTATATTCTTCCAGGGCAAAAGGAGGGCCTTCTGGAAGTGGAGAGCAGCCTGAGCTGAAACTTAGCGGTGGGAACAACTGGGAGCACCCCCAGCGAGTTCCTAATTGGGTATCTAAACAGGTTTTTAGCTCAGACCACATTTATGCCTGCAGACTTCTCATACTGAGTAATCTATGAAGACAACTAAATGCCTAATTAGGGTTTCATAAATGTGGATCTATGATCAAGAATAGACCTGCATTAACCCTCTGTTAGAACTTCAGGGACAAACTGTAATTGAAAAATGATCAAGCCAGGAGGCAGCAAAATAAATGTGTCAGTGCATAGCTCAAACACAAACGAAGGAAATTAGGCAAAGTGACCTTTCCTGGGGGGAGAGAAGAACTTTAATTCCTGACTTTCTGTGAACCACTGGTGAATGCAGCTGGAACCGAGCATGTCCAATGCCATCCCCAGAGACACTGCCCCAAACCTCATCTGTACCAAAGGCACTTTGCTCTCTGAAAACTACAAGTGTGCTTCCAAGCGGGCAGCTGTGCTGGTAAGTGAGTCAGAGACCAGCCCCAAAGTCAAACGATAAGGAAAAATAGGCTGCAAGGGCATTGCGAAAGGAGGCCTGAATTGGGAGAAAGCTGGTACTCCAGGATGAGTCATGGGCCAAGGAAGCCTCCCATCAGAGAAGAGAAGATGAGGTTGTAAATGTGTTGAAATGTCCTTTAAACTTCCCATTGCAAGTGAGGAGATGGTGTTCCCAGTCAATGAGGATTTTTGTTTTTTTTTAATTGTTATTTATGTCTTTTACATTTTGTATTCCCCTTGGGTAACCCACCACCAATTCACCCGTGATCCATCTCCGTGGTCCCTGTGTCCTTTTCTGCTCCATTTTGTGCCCTTATCTTCCCCTCCCCCCAAGTGTCTCTCTCCTATTTGGTTTCCTTATAGTCCTGTTATAAGTGAAAGTATTTGATATTTTTCTCTTTCTTTCTGGCATCATACTCAGTGAAATAAGCCAATGAGGATTTTTGAATGTAATTATTCCAAGAGAGACATTTACTGACCAACTACCATATGCTAAGGATTATGTTAGGAGCTGTCCAGGATGTAGAGCTGATCAGATATGTGCTTTACCTTCAAGATTTTCAATCTAATGGTGGAAGAGGGATGGGGGACAGGTATCACATGCACAATGAATGGACTCAAATATAAGAGCAACTGAGATAAGTGTTACGGACCAGGTGCAAAGCACCATGAAACAAGAATTCTGGCTAGGAGAGGTGATATTTAGGGGGATACAGTTAAAATGGCAAGGAAAAAATTCTAGGCAAATGGGGCAGAAACATTATAGTTCTTTATTCATTTATCCTTTCTATCATTAAATGTTTTATGTTTGAGACATAGGAGGATTATCTATTCATTTATTTACTCCTGCAGACATATACTAAATACACATCCTGCTCTGTGAATGAAAGAAAGCAACTGCCTTCATGGAATTTCCAGTGCAATCATGGAATTGACACAAAGGCGTATAATTGTAACAGTCTGGCACAGATCTGTGCAATGGGCCAGATCAAACTGTGGAGGGGGTGGATGTCTGATTGCATTGGGAGAAGAGAGGAGAGAAGGAACCAAAGCACAGAGCTTGAAGGAGTCAGATTAGTTTGAGAAAGAGTGCAGAGTAGAAGATAGGGCTGCAAGAAGAGAGTTGAACCAGAGGTCTGAAGACTTGGACTTGGACTTGTATTCTGTAGGTAATGTGAGGTCTGGGAGCTCTTGGGCAGCAGGAAGAGGATGGTAGTGATAACAATAAAGTTCTGAACATTTTTCTCAATTTTGAAGCATATTAATATTCCTTATGTATTTAAGCACTGCCACAAACCTATAAAGCAGTTCTGTTCTAGGAACTTTAGAAAATAATCTCAAGACATTTCCCTTGGGAGTTAGATGTAACACATATCCCACTGTTTGTTACACACACACTGTGGGTCTTTCCATTTCACACATAATCAACTAAACATCATACACTCATTTCCAATTCAGAATACTGAGCGGATTCTTATCTCCTGAGATTGGACTCGAATGGCTCCATTTAATATTCTACAGGCATTATAGACTCGTCACATCCAAAGTTGAGCTGAATGCCTTCACTCTCCAGCCACTCTTGCTCCCTCTCCTGTGTTCACTGCCTCAGCAAATAATTCCTCATCCAATCTGTTGACCTACCCTTGAGCACCAGGCATTGTTTGGATTTCCCACTCTTTGCCTCATTCCCATGTATTTACTGCCAAGTTATGATGATATTTCTCTGATCTATTCTTGCCTCTCTTCACTCATTCCTACACAGAACTTGTATACCAGATAGGGATAAGATTGAGAAAACATATCTGGGATAGGCTACAGCAAGGTGGAAAGCATTTGAGCAAGGGGGCAAGAATTTGATCATTTGGAGCAAGGGAATGACAGCACTTTGGTGTTAGTGTGGAAAGGACAGGTGCAGCTGGCTGGAGGTGGAGGCAGCCACAACAAGAGCCCAGCAGGGTAGCCAAGGAGGGCAGGAGGGAGTCCTTGCACCCCAAATCCATGAATAATGGTTTGGATGTCATATCTGCTTTAGGAATCTCTGGAGAGTCCTATTTAGGACTTTGGGGGCAATATTGAACTTTCCTAACCCTTGGCTCCTTCATCTGTAAAGTGAGGAGAATAATGGCAGGTACATAAAAGGGTTATGTGTGAATCGAACTAAAACAAAACCTACACAATGCTTAGCACATATTTTCAGCCTAAGCGGATATGGAAACTTCTTTCCTTTTCCAAATTCATTGAGATGCTGAATAAAATATAATAATGACACTCACATAATAAAAACACGACAGCTAGAAAGAGACTTGCTTAGGTAAAAATAACAAAAAACTAAAACATCTAAAGCTGTGTCTTAGAGTTGGAGCTGAGTGGCTCACCCTGTCAGAAGTGGTTTGACAGCCCATGAGGAGTGGGAGAGGGTGACTCACGTCCCCACGTGACTTGAGTATGTCTGCAGAAAGTGTATGCTGCAAAGGAACTGACTGTCGGTAGCCCAAGTCTCAGGACAGTCACTGCTGTCAACCCAGGGACCAGCCAACTCCTCTGGGAAGAGACTTCCAAGAATTTGGGTTCCCTTGCCTGCTCTGTGTGTGTGCAAATATATACAGCTCACACGGCATAGAAATCCTGAGCTCAGAGACTAACTTAAAAATCCCCCAAGAAGTCTTTAGGAGCTCTACAAAAACACACCAAAAACCTCTCTATAGAGATGTGCACACAATCCAGGATATGAGCAGGACAATTCCTGCCGGAGGTGAGCTCACAGTAAAAACTTACAAAACAAAGAAGAAGCAATCCTTTTGAAGTGATCAAATGATCAAACTCACATTCCAAAGACCACAGAAAATGAAACAATTGGAATGGGAATATGGGAAGGCAAATTTGAAAAAGTGAAATGAAAGAAATAAAAGACATAGATGTTGAAGTAAAAATGAATCAAGAAAGCTAAACACAGAATTTGTGAACTGGAAGCGAGATAAGATTATAACAAAGGGAACAATTTGATAAAGCAGTTAAGAGACATGGATTCTAAAGGCTAAATTTTAACAAATATCCTGACAAAAATGTGTATATGGGGGCTGGGCTCCTGAGCACCTGTGTGCCATGCTAAGAAGTATGTCACTTTATTTTAGGGACTGCATTCTAGAATCTACTACCATAACATTCTCGTCACATATGAAATTCAGACGACAGTGACATATAGAGCTACATAAGCCCCTTTCCCACAGGTTTGAAAGGCAGGCCAAATCTGAACTCCATTTCCTGAAGTGGAAAGCTACTGAACCAGGGGTGTGGGAACCATATAAATGGGGTTCTCAAGGCAGATGTGCAAGGCCATTTGGCCTCAGGCCACTGTTTTGGAACGTTGGACTGATGGGGATTTGGTTAATGCCGAGATAAACTTCATGCCAAAGCAAAGATGCCACTCTTATTTGCAAATCTATTTAAGATCTTCTTAGGAGATCGCCAGCACTTTCAAACTGGCAGGGAAAGTATAATGTGTTTTCAGTAGAAGGTGATTATGATGGCTAGGAAAGCGCCCCCTGGGCTTCTGTCAAAAAGCAATGACTAACTCAAGGTGGCTGAGCACGGGGGTCGGGGCGGGGGGCAGGGAACATGAAGGTGGCCTGAATTAAAGAGACCATTTCCATGTGGAAGTGGTTAAGCAACATTTGGACATTCCCAAAATAATCCTTATACAGTGTACTGGCAGTTTGTGCTTGGAGTGTGTAAATCAGGAAAGGCTGGCACCCAGGGTATAAACTCACCCATGGGGAGAGCAAACACACCTTTATTACCCACTGACAACTTGCTGGGGTCCTGGCACCATGCTGTGGTTTTTGCCCATGTAACCAGCTTACATACCAGGTGTCTCATCTTTCCTACCACTGCCTTTAAACAGTGATCTGCCCTGGGCAGGTCACTTAATCCCCAAGTCTTACTGATGGCCTCATTTTTAATGCATTAAAATGTATACTTAATTAATCTCTCATTTAAGCCAATGCTTCTCCCCCTGCCTGGACTGGGGCTGGTCTGAAAAATGCAAAGGATCCCTGGAGGTCATGCTGGGGGGGTTAACCTGGGATGCAGGGGTTAAGGTGGAAAGTCTACTCTCAGGGAATTGTGTGTCTGAGTGCATGTCTCCCGCAGGGTCAGGAAGAATGGGTGGGCCGGAGGAGATGAGCCTACTAACCATCACCCGGAGACTGATTCTAGACATTTTGGGCTTCCTTCCCAGCTAGGGTTTATAAACACTGTCTGGCAAGAGGCTCCACAGACAGTGGCATCCGGGGTCAAAACAATTTTGGAAAACCTTCATTTAACACCATTGAACAGGTTTCTCTTAGCAAGACTCCCTGCAGCGTTGGTCCTCAAGGTGCGGGTCCTGGACCAGCAGCAGCAGCGTCTGCTTGTGTTATGGACTGAAGGTCTATGTCCCCTCAAAACTTGTATGTTGAAGCTGTCATCCACCGATGTGATGGTATTTGGAGATGGGGCCTTGGGGAGGTCATTGGGTTTATAGGTGGCCATTAGTCCCCCAGGGTGGGACTAGTATCTTTATAAGAAGAGGAAGGAAGAGAGGGCCTGTTTGCAACTCCTGTGGCTATAATTCTGAATTATCTTACTCCCTCTTCCAGCTTTTTCAAAAATACTGATGGTACTAAGTGAGTATCCCCAGGTCCTACCAAGTCTCTGGCTTCAGGATCCTACCCCCAGGAACCTGCTTTAACCTGGGCCCTGCACATACACCTGGGCAGTTCATCATAGCCTGAACAGAATTGCTCATTTTATCCTCCATCTGATGTTGGTGCTTTTAGTAACAAGGAACAGGTTCCCTCCGTTACCCAAAGGAAAAGGGATTTATACAACTTCCTATAGACTGAGTGGACACCCCCAGCCTCACCTCTAAGCTGATCTTTCCCTCCTGGTATCTCTGCTTCTCTTTTCACAACAGCGCCATTAGCTCCCCTTACTTTCTAGTCCTCTCTGAGTCTTCAGTCCAAACCAAGGCAAGACCCAGTGTGATTACTAGAGCAAATTACCTGTGTGTCGGGATGCCTCAGGGTGCCCCTGTATTGGATCATCTCTCTGCCACAACCCTGACACACAGAGAACTGCCGAGAGCTATTCTCTGAATGAACAATTTCTGCTGAAGGGGGATACTGGAATGGCCAGGGACTGGGATTGACACGTCAGGGCCATCGGGACCTGCGCCTCCTCTCAGATCCACCATCATGGTGGCCAGCAGCTCAGTTGCCACACTGGAAAACTGACTGTCACTCACCACACTGCTGGCCACCACATGGTCCCAGATTTCTCGCTGAATTGTTGGACTCTCTGTTTCTCTGATCCAGCTACCACTGCCTGCGCCCTCATGTCTGCCTTTAGTACAGGGGCTAACTGTCCTCCTGCCTCAAATCTACCCTCTCCACCACTGCAAAGCTGAATGACATGAAACAAGGGTACAATTGTGAGATAACTCCTTCCTCTGCACTCTCAGGGATTTCCTGTACCCACAGGGTAGTGTGAGGGTTCGGGCCCCTGTGGTCTCTCCATTGTCCATCTTACCAGCCTCACCTCTCACCACTGATGTTTTATCCTGTGGCAGCGGATGAAAGATCCCTTAATAAACTACCCTCCTCTATGCCTCGGCGCCTTTAATCCTGGTTAGCCACAGCCACCTGCAACTCCCTCTCTCTCTCCTGTAAAACTGCTCATCTTCCAAGTCAAAGCACAGGCATCTTTCTACCCAGTCCCGAAAGCCTTTGGGCTCAGTGTCGCGCTCTACGTACTCATAATAGCCTCTGCGAAATCTCATTATTGTTACCACCTCTGTCATTGTTTTCTGTATGTTATCTTTCACTGAACTGAACTCCTGAAGGCAGGAACTGGTTCTTATTTAGCATTTTATCTCCAGTATCAAGCTCAGATGCTGGTACATAGTAGGCACAAATAAATATTTGGTGACTGAATGAAAGCTAATTAGACATAAGACACTAAGTAAATATGTGTGTGTTGGCTGATTAAAAATGATGTCTGTGAAATACCCTGAAGAGCCACATGGAAATACTTCTTGAAAGGCACTGCCTGGTGGTGGCCACCTTCATAGATGTGAGGTGATCGAGCAGTTTTGATATGTGTTTCCCTGAGGAGTAATGATTTCAGTGTTTTTGCATGTACCTTTTTGCCCTATTTGGAGAGGTTAAGAAAAAAGATGAAATGTACTGGTGAAGATATAGAGAAATGGGAACTCTCTTATACTGTTGGTACAAAATGGTGCAGTTACTATGGAAAACAGTATGGAGGAGCCTTGGGGGGAAAAAAAAAAAGATTTCATGATCCAGTAATTCCACCTCTGAGTGTATATCCAAAAGAGCTGAAGTGAGGATCTCAAAGAGATTAGCATTCCCATGTCCACTGCTGCCTTATTCACAATCACCAACATATGGATAAGAAAGAAGAAAGGGAAGAAAACCTAGAACTCCCTCTTTCGGCCAGGTGAGGACACAGGGAGAAGGAGGACTATGGCAGGCTGGGAAGTGGCTTCTTCAAGAGAGTCATACTGGCCAGCACCTAGATCCGGGACCGCCCAGCCCCCAGAACTGTAAGAAACAATGTCTATTGCGTAAACCACCATCTCTGTGGCATTTTGTTGTAGCAGCCTGAGCTATATCTAGGAAGTTGTTAGAAATGCAAATTATCAGTTCTCAGCCCAGATCTGCTAAATCAGAACCTCTGGGGGTGTGGCCCAGAAATCTGCTCCAATGGGGCCTCCGGAGGTTCATAGAGGCTTAAGTTTGAGAACTTCTGCCTCAGAGAATTTAATAGGCTGATGTCAGGGATAGAATAGCCACTTTACCAAAATTTACAATTTTTATTCATTTTTGTTTTCCTGCTAGTACCTATGAACAAAACTCTCAGAAGAAGCATGCCATGAAATTCATTCAATTTGTTCCACACATATTTATTGCCATCCCACATGCTTTCCGGGCGTTGGGAATGTGACAGTGAGCCAATCTGTCAGGCCTTCCCGCTTTCCCGCCTCAGCCATGTCCCCGGGAAGCTTCCCTACCTCTGCTCATGCATTTCTTCCTGCTTCTCCCCCAGAATATTAGGGCTTCCTCACCCCTAAAAGGAAAAAGCCTCTCTTAAGTCCCCTGAAATTTCTTCTTCCTCCCCAGTTTTTGCCCCCAGGATGTGCCCTGGGTTGCTCTGGGCATATTTCCTCATGAATTCCCTGCAGCAGCTGACCTTCATCTGGCACCAGGGCACAGAATTGGGGTGTTGGAGGCACAGCCTACCTGCTGCAGGTTGGAAGCCCTCATGTAGAGAGTTTAATATTTTGTACGTCAGGAAGCCTGTCTTAAATTTGACAATAAAGAAGATAATATTTCTCCTCAGGGAATATTTCTTTCCCTGATCCCAATCAACTGCACAAACACCAACCAGGCTTCTCACCTCAAAAAAGGGGGCGTCTTGAAAGTGAGTCACTTTAGCATGAGGCTGAGGTGGTAAAAGTCCCATCTGACCCCCTCCTATAAAGGCCATGGCCTTCCCGAGGTACATATGGGTTATAAGAACCATTTGAGAGTTAGTGTTTAAAGAATGACTGACTGAATGAATGAATGAACAAATGACTGCAGTAAGAGCCAGTGATACTGTAAAAGTACTAAAGTGGGTACATTAGGGTCCTGTTTGGAAAACTGGAGGATGGTCCTGAGGATAAAGCCCAGTGTCTGTCAAGTGCTGAATTCTGACCACCTGACCAAGGGCTGGCAGTCCAAGAGAAAGGACTGAGAAAATAGCGGACATGGAGGATTCTGGGTTGACAATGAGAGTCTCCTGGGGCAAAGGAAGCAGGGTGAGGTTGTCAGACATGGCTAGGTCCCCAAAAGACTCTGCTTAGAAGCACACTGACCTTCCATGTTCCTTTTGGGGTATAGACGCTTCTCAGCATTCTCACTATGAAGCATTAGCTTTGCAGTAGAGTCTGCCTGGGAGGAACTGCTGCTCTGCCCTCTTACTTAGACTGGGACCTGGCACAAGTTTCTTTTTTTTTTTTTTTAAGATTTATTTATTTAAGCTGGGGTACAGGCCAGAGGCGTGGGGCGGCGAGAGGGTTCACCAGAGACAGAGCGGGGAGCAGAACAGGCAGATTGACAGAAATACACTGCTGAGGGGAGCAGTGGGCGAGGCAGGAGAGGTCTGCTGCGCCATGTGGGATTCTCCCCGGCTGGGCATCGAACTCGCGTCGCCGCTGCCGACAGCTCCACAGCGCAGTGCTCAACCGTTGCGCCACCAGGGATGCTCCTGGCACAAGCTTCTTAAATTTACTGAGTGCCAATCTCCTCATATGTAAAATGTGTGCAATACCTATCTTACATGTGTGCTTGATTATTTATTCAATGGGTATTTATTGTATCAGTTACATAGGAAATAGAATATTCACCAAAATAAACATGTTACATCTGTAAGAAACACTGTGAACAGGAGGAGCAAGGTGCCATGGGAGCCTGTCATAAGAAGATTGGTGCTGGTTGTGACATCCAGGAAATGATGGTGAAGCAGCGGAAGCTGGTGAAATAGGCTCATGGGGGTAAAAACCATCAAGGTAGATGAAGCAGCATTGGCAAAGGCCCTGTGATGGGCGCAGAGTGGGGAGGGAGCGCTCAGGATATGGTAGGTAGGGACCTGGCAGAGTAGGTGCCAGGGAGGAGTCAGCCTCTGCCCTTCTCCCAGCTCTACAAAAGCCAGCACACCCTCGGGTCCTCCCCAAATACCCTGCCCCCAAATCAGTCTTCCTGCTCCTCTGTCCTGCCCCAGTCCTGGGGGGATGCACATTCCCCACTGACAAAATGCTTATTCTTCAGCTCCTTGCTAGATGGGGTTATACTGCAGTTGAATGCTGAGGCTTGGAGTCAGGCCTCCTGGGTTCAAATTGAAATTTGGCCACTTCCTGGCTGTGTGACCTCAGGTAAGTCATATTCCCTCTCTGAACCTTCATTCCTGCATCTTTAAAATGTAAATGAGGGCAACAGCAACTACCTCGTGGGGTTGTGGGATAAATAAGATTGTATGTGTAAGATACTTGGAACAATGAGTACTAAAATGTAGGCGTTGCCATTGGTGCTGTCTGCCTCTTATTCCCCTATGTTACTTATGTTCTCCCTGGCATGAGATCTCTGCCCTCCCCCACCTAGTCCTGGATGTGCCCTCCTCTTTGTGCTGCATCTGTCACTACCAGGCACCTGAGCTACTTGGGCTGTGTTTTTGCATCATCCTTCGACCCCACCACCCCAAGTTCTGCCTGAGACATAAGGCACATATGTAAGTTCACACTTTCTAGATGCCACATTAGAAAAATGAAAAGAGAAACCAGTGAATTAATTTTAATAATATATTCTATTAAGCTAACATTAATTTATCATTTCAACAGGTAATCAATATTAAAAATTATTAAGATCTTTCACATTCTGTTTTCTTCACTCAGTACAATCCTCTGTGTACTTACACCAACAGCACTTTTCAGCTCAGACTAACCCCATTTTCAGCACTGGGTGGTCCCGCATGGCTGGTGGTTATCCTGTTGGTCAGGCTAGCCCTGGCTCTGAGGCCATGTCTGTACTCCAGGTATGTGGCAGTGAATGTGGACATCAGGAAATGGATATGGGTACTTAATTAGGATCAGGAGGTGCCTCAAGCCCATTTATCAATCTGAATAAGGAATAATTGGTTGGAATCAGGATGTCCCCAACCCAGTAAAAATTGAATGTTCAGAACACCAGCACAATAACACAAGACAGAAGCAATGGACCAAAGGTTTCAGGAAAGCAGACCAATAACCTGGGAGACTCCGTGGGCCTCAGTAACCCAGGATATCCCATGGTCTCAACCAACCAAGAAGAGACACAACACTAAGACATCAAAGGCTGAACCCCCATTCCTTTCCCACTATGTCCATATAAACTCCTGCTTCTTGCCCCCTCAGCAGCTACCCACTCAAAACCCCTCTCCACTCAGATAGCTTTCCTGTCCTTCTCTTATCTGTCTATAATTTCCTAGCTTTTCTGCCTAACTCTGGTTTTTAAGTTGAATTTTTTCCTCTCTGAGACAAGAACCGTGAGCCCCAGGTCCGATTCAGCGAGCCCCCAGAATGCCAGTTGTGTGAGTGAAAGCAAGGGTGGATAAACAGCAGTCTTGCTCTGCAGTGCCCTTCTCTGTTATCCCCTGAGGCCTCTTCCTCTGCTACTGGGCCTTTCAGCCAGGTGAGGGTCAAGTGTCCAATGACCTTTTGGAAGATAAGGTGAGGGGAGCGCTTGTTGGACCTGGAGGGCCAGGCAGCACCATTGGAAGGTGAGAGGAAAGACAGGTGAGGTGGTGAAGATCCCTATCGGAGTGAGATCAGGCCTCATCTAAAGGAGTCCTCGCTACCTTACCTTTAGGCAAAGAGAAGGAAAAATGGGCAGAAGGAAGAAGCATCTCCCAAGAGGGCACTCTCAGGTTCCTGGGGATTTGGCAGGGAAAGCAAAGATCAGCAAAAGGAAGGAATATGCTGGTGTACAAGAATGTTTCTCTTGGTGCTTAGTTTTTCCATTTCTTACTAGGCAGATAAATGACAGCAAGTGGCCACATGTAGAGATGGATGTTGGGAACAGTTGCAGAAGGGTAGGTAGGAGGGCTCCCTGGAGCACTCAGCCAGCTTGTCTGCACCCAGAGAGCAGTGGGAACTTACTGAAGGTGTAACAGTTTGTTAGCAGTGGGCCAGAGCCCAGAACTCCTTTTTCTGTTCTCAGGCCTGTGCTTCCAAACATGATGTCTTGGCAAAGTGAGAATATGCCTTGGGGTCTTTGATGAGAACCCTAGTATATTAAGCAAATAGGTTTCTGAGATGCAGTTAACGATTCAGTAATGTATTTGAAGAAAATTAATTTTTCATTCTGCTACTCAGAACATTGAGGGTGACTGCTCATAAATACATTCTGACTCCTCCTTGTAAGTTTAAAATAAAAAAAAAGAGTAATCTCAGTGGATCTCTTTAGAGAACATAATTATAATTTAGTTGACATATCTCATATCTTGGTGCTGGTGAATAAACCTCCCCTGAATTATTCAAATAATAACTTCTGCCCCTTTGGAAATTTGAGCTGATCTTGAATGGAATTGGCTAAGTGTTTCCATCTCCAAAGACACAGCACGTGTCAGTCAGCAAGCATGTCCTGCATGTTAAAGCCAGAACTTCCTTAGATATTGGCTCCGTAAACCAGGCACCATGGCCAATTGACCTTGCCTTCAGCTACCTGCCTACCTGGGCGTAGGTTTGTCAGCTCTGGGGGTGGGGGAAAGAGGGGGTGGGCAGCTGAGAAGAGCGTACATTTCAAATGCAGCTGTTGAATCTTTGCACAGACCCTTCACCACACTGATCTTGCTCTGATACAATCTGAAGGACCTATAATAAACACTGGTCAGTGGGCCACCGCTATGGGTATCACATCACTGCTCCAGAAAAGACCCATCCTAGCTGGGTGGGGATCACCTGTGGCCCTTCTGTGGAACGGCTGATTTGCATTTCACAAGGCCTCCAGGGAAGGTGTGAACAGGTGGACTCATATAAAGCTTTGGGGACAGTGTAAAAATCCATTAATACCCCCTCTTACCCTGCATCACCCCTGAAAAAACCTACCCGAACAAGCACAAAAACCTACTCAGCCACCTCTTTCCCTTGCATTGGCGAGAAGAGGGGTAGGCCGACCAGTTCCATGCCCAGATTAATCCTCAGCATAGACCTCTGGATTAATCCTCAATATGGGCTTGTGGATTTGTGGCTTAATCCTCAGCATAGACTTCTGGATTAATCCTCTGTATGGGCTTCTGGATTAACCCTCACCATAGACTTCTGGATTAATCATCAGCATGGATTTCCTGAGCACTAATTAGATGCAAAGCATGTGCAAGTTTCAGTCTGATTGTAGATGTCAGAAAACTGGAATATAAATGGCCTTCCACACTAAATGTGGCTCATTCATCTTGGCTTCCATCCAAGGGATGCTTTTTAGGTACCAGCTTTTACAAAGTCTCCCAACAAGACTGGAGAGGCCTGAGTCCCTGCTCTATGCTGGCCTTTGCATTTGTTTGTTAGAGGTGCTACAATGAAGTGCCACATACTGGATGACTTAAAACTGTAGGACCTGGGCATCCCTGGAGGCACAATGGGTTAAGTCTCAGCACTGTGAAGCTATCCACAGTCACTGCAGCACGAGTTCGATCCCTGGTCAGGGAGCTTCCCACATGGCGCAGCAGACCTCTTCTGCCTTGTCCACTGCTCCCCTCAGCAGTGTATTTCAGTCCCTCTCCCTGTTCTTCTTCCCACTCTGTCTCTGGTGAATCTTCTCACGGCCCCATTCCCCCTTTACACTCCCCCATACACCCCCACGCCTGCACATCCCAGCTCTCGTATGCATAAATAAATAAATCTTTAAAAAAACCTGTAGAACCTTCCCAAGCTTAATGTTCTGGTGGACGGATGTCTGAAATCAAGGTGTTGGCAGCATTGTTTGTTTCTGAAGCTTCTGGGGAAATCTGTTCCACCTCAGTGTTCCAGCTGGGGGTGGTTAGGACTTGCTTGGCTTGTGGCTGTGTTCCTCCAGCCTCTGTCTTCATGTGGCATTTGCCTTGTGTGTGTGTTCACGTAACCTTGTTCTTAAAGACAGCTTGAGATACTGGAGGTTAAGACTTTACATCTTTCCTGAAAACACAGTTTAAGCCATCACAGCCTTCTCCTGTTTCCACCAAGTTCCAAAGTGCAGAGCTAGGCATATAAGCTGCAAGGACATGGCATTTGAGGCTATTACTTGCCATAATGGAAAAAGCAGAGTGGCTACCTAGTGGGACATCACCTTTTTTGCTATGAGCAAAGAAAACCAGTTGAATCCTGTATGATAATACTAAACTGTGAGATGCTATATATATATATAGATAGATAGATAGATAGATATACATAATTTAGATGCTATATAATTAGATGCTATATAAATATATATATATATATATATATATATACAGGAAATGCTACTTTTAAAGGAAAAATCCTCCATTCAATAATTAATAACAATAATAATAATAATAATAATAATAATAATAATAATAATAATAATAAAGGCTCCTATTACAGGGTCTATAAACCATATCCATCCATCCATCCATCCATCCATCCATCCATCCATCATCCATCAATCCATTCATTCATTCAATACCTATTCTGGCAGCCTGAGATATGCCAGGCACTTGCTGTGGGTGGAAGCAGCTGAGGTCTCACTCTGGGTGCCTGGAACCTCAGCTCTCCCAGTCAGACCCCTGCAGCTCTCCTGCTCCAGTGATCTGGCAGAAGCAGGGGAGAGGCTCAGACTTAAGTCCACTTCACAAAACACTTGTTCTTATTCCTGACTGTGAAATTATAAGACAAAATACATTAAAAGAGAAATAATAAGAAATAACAAAAAATATATACCAAGAGGTAAATGTTATACATATAGGATATATTTCACATATATATGTGAATCAGGCTTGTAGGAATCAGAAGTAGTTTTCCCTAACTATGTATGTTTGGGCTCTACTCCCAGTTCCTGGCCTAAAATCCTTTGTAAATAGAGGTGCTAGGAGAATCTTTTGTTTTAACATTTAGTCTTTGACCCTAGTTCCTGACACAGAGCTCCTAAATCCCCTAGGATATCCTGAGTGATAGGAACTCCTTTGGCTCCAATGAGGTGACTCTGGTGGGCTCTTGGATGGTGACTGGTACTCAGAAAGACCAAGACATGATTAGAAATTTGAAAATTTTAGTTCCACTCCTGCCCTATTCTCTGGAGAGGGAAAGGAACTAGAAATAGAGTTAATACTTAATCATGTCTATATGTTGAAACCTTCATAAAAATCCTAACAGTGTAGAGTTTGGGGAGCTTAAAGGTTGGTGAACACTTCCAGGTACTAGAAGGATGATGTACCCCAACTCCGTGGGAAAACAAGGGAGGCGGAGGGAGGGAAGGAAAAGCGCACAAAATGGAATAGAAAAGAACACAAGGGACCATGGAGATGGATCACGGGTGAATTGGAGGTGGGCTACCCAAGGGGAATACAAAATGTAAAAGACATAAATAACAATAAAAATATATATATTAAAAAAAATAAGTTCCACACTTGGGACTTCCCAGACTTCGTCATATGTATTTTTTTCCTCTGACTATTCTTAATCATATATTTTTAAATCACAACCTTTATTATACAATAAACTGGCAACCATAAGGAAGTATTTTCCTGAGTTCTGTGGACTGTTTTACCAAATAATTAAACCTAAGGAGGGTGTTCATAGAAACTTCTGTCTTGTATTCAAGTCAGACATAAGTTGCAGGTAACCTGGAGACCTACTACTTGTGACTGGTGTCTTGCTCGGCGGACAGTCTCATGGGATTAAGTCTTAACCTGCAGGGTGTGTGCTCTGGTTAGTGCCAGAACTGAATTGAATTGTAGGTCACACAGCCAGTGTCACAGAGAATTGCTTGGGTTAGAAAAAAACCCCACATATCTAGTGTCAGTGTTTGGTGAGTCTGGTAGTAGAGAGAGAATCAAGGGAAAACATACAGGGGAGTTTTTCCTATATACAGAGGTTCTAAGGGAGTTTCTGGATTTATCTCCTAAGGGGAGGGCAGTACTCTCCCAGGTCCTTGTGGCCCGCAGGTTACCTTGCTTCTCCTGTCAAGCTTCTCTTTGGGAACCCATTGGAAGCAGTTTCACCACCACACCATGGAGACTGTGGGTGCCCAGTCTCTGTGTTTGGGTGAACTTTTCCTTAAAAACCACCTAATGCAACTGAATTAGGAAGAGTTCTTTTTTTCTCTGTTACAAACTCTTGGATAAACATTTCTTTTTTAAGGAATTTCCATAATAAGTTGCATCTCCTCCAAAATCCTGGGAGAAAGACACATTTAAGTCATTACAACACATAGGCAGAATAGTGACTCCAAAATATGTCCACACCTTATTCCCTAAGACCTTTGGTTATGTATCCTTATCTGACAGAAGGGACTTTTCAGAAGAGATTACAAAAAGGATTTGGGATGGGAAATAATCCTGGATTATTCAGGTGGGACCAATGTAATTACAGGGGTCCTTGTAAATTAAAGAGGGAGGCAGGAGAGTAAGAGGTGATGTGATGAGGGAAACAGAGATTAGAGTGGGGTGACTACTGACTTTAAAGATGGATGACAGTACCATGAGCCAAGGAATGTGGGTAGCCTCTAGCAACTAGAATGGGCAAGGAAATCAATTCTTCCCTAGGATCTTCACAAGGAAAACAGCATTTCAGATTCCTTGATTTTACCTCCATGAGGCCCATTTCAGACGTCTGCAACCATCCCAGCCCGGGTAGGTTCCCTGTCGGTTCAGGCAGCTTATAGAGAACCTTGAAGTCCTTGGCGTCATCCCCACAGGTTTTCTGATAGTATGCAAGGGAAACAAACCAGCAGGGAGACAGCAACTTGGGCCTCCTGCAAATCTCTATAGGCTTTTTCCTCTGTGCTTTCTCTGGCATTCTCTCATGGTCTCTTTCTCTTGTACCCATCACTCATCCTCTTGTAGCTGTTCTCCGCTGCCCAGTTCTGTGTGACACATCCCTTGTATCCTCAGCCTCCAGACTCAAGTGTGCATTATTTATCCAGGCCGACACCATGCCCCAGGTGTCCACAATCATGCATGTGGGCCCCGAGCCCATGCTCCCAAACACCTTCTGTATTAGCACAATCAAGGTCTCAGGTGATAGCCACAGAGTGGCATAAAAGCCTGACCATATTATTTATCCTATACCTCCCAAACTGTAAGATAATAAATTTGTGTTCTTTGACGCCCCTAAGTGCATAATAACTTACACAGTAACAATAGGAAACAAATAAAACTCATTATCCTTGCTTCTCCAAATACACTGATTTCCTTGCTATTATCTTTTTGTATTAGACTCCACTACTGCACCCCACTTCCATTCTGCTCTTGCCACTCCCATTACTTTGCCCACCCTTGTCAGCCTGGTCAGCCCCTACTATTCCATTCATCCTACCTGCTGACGCCAGGCATGGTGTGCTCTGACCTCTGAATTTTCTCATATTTAGAACAGCTATCCTCATTACAACAAGCCATGACCACTTTAGATAAACAAACAAAAATCTCATTTACCTAAAGACATTTGGAAGAGCTGGGCTGGCCACATGCAGCACAACTGGAGACTTACTGAGGATTCCTAAGCCAGGTTTTCCAATGAACTAGATGCAGTTTACTAAGGCTCATCACCCTGAAATCCCTGCAGCTACCCTCTGTGGCACTGTTGGGGGTAAAAAGGACGTCTGCAACAAAGTCCACAGGAAGGTTTATGGACCCCCACCACAGACCAAAGAGATCCAAGACACTAGGGGCCACTAATCCCTTAATTACATCATCACCCCAAAGAGAGGATTACTGTGAAGCGAGGGGTGGAGTTAAGCAGACTTGTTGGCTATATAACGAGGGTTTTGGACCTCGGGGCTCTCTTGCTTCTCGCCGGGCTACAGCGTGCCGTTGGGGTTTCCAGCTCTTCGGATCTGGTAGGACGTATTTGGAGATTTATCTCTCTCCTTCACTTTCTCTTTTGTCCCCGAGTTATTCATTTTTTTATTTCCCTTTTTGTAAATAAATCCTTTTATTAACCTTTTTGTGAGTGCCTGCAATTGTTCTTATTATAAGTCCTCTTTGAGCGCACGGGTGAGAACCCACAGTCAGGCACCCCATTGTATATTGGGGTTGCCCTGTAACAGCACCAGTGTCCAGCCCTCCACATCTACCCCTCAATCAAAGGCAGGTCTCTGCACCAGTGACTGCTCAACCTGTCCAAGGTGTGTTCCTTCTCCATTCAGTGGTGTGGAGGTGGCTGGCCTTGGGCCCACATGGTGCTAAGCTTGAAAGATGTGCTCTTTGAGTTGCCCGAAATGTCCCCCCAGGGAAAGGTCCTGGAGTGACAGGAGAACACCAGGAGCACAGGTTCTCATTGGAGCTGTGCAGATGGGTAAAGTAGGAGTTCTGGAGCCCTTGGTGGCTTTTTAGGCTTTTAATTATCTTTTGTGAGGCAACCAGGTATAAGGCAGGCTGGGCGGGGGTGGGGGGGGGGCTGGTGGCAGGGAGCAGGGAGGCTGGCAGGCCTCGAAGCACCTGGTGAATCTTCACTCTCTCTGGGCTCTCCGGCATTCTCTTGTGGCCTCTCTACTGCACCCCACCGAACGGTCCTCTGCTCCATGCTTTGTTCTCTGGTCCCCGCTGCTTCATCTTCTGCTGCTGCTTATAAGCCCAATCTCTGGCTCAGGTGTGCCCACTCATGCATGCCCACACCCTACTCTAGTTGCCTGCCATCAGGCATGCATGTAGGCCTGCAGAGATCTATCATTGATGGGAGGGTGGGAAAACCTGATGACTCTTTCATTTACCCTACAGGTCCACTTTGTCATCCTGTTTTGATACCACCAAGTATTGCCACTCACTTTGCCACTCACTTATTCAGTTCTTTCAACAACTCCTGGAGGTAGTACTATTATTTCCCCGTCTTACAGATGAACGAGGTGCAGAGAGGTTAAATGACTGACCCAGGTCCCACTATGACTGTGTGGCCAGCACTTGCTGGAAAGCCTTGTTCACAGTGTGAGCCATCAGTCAGCAGCAGCATTATCCAGGGAGCTGGTTAAAACTATGTGGCCTCCACCTGACCCTCTGAATCAGAATCTGCATTTTAACAAGTTCTCTAAATGATCTGCATGCATATTAACATACAGAATCTCTACTCTAAAATGGCTATGTGGTATTATTATTCAAGAATTGGAAAACAATCATTTGTTGGTTTGTGAATTTGAACAGTGTGTCTTGTAGAGATTCCTGCAGGCCACGCGGACTGTGGTATTGTGGTACTAGAGCACCTTGAGAGAGCTGATGAGACCTCTGGAGTAATAATCCATTGACTCCCTAAGCATTTAGCCAGGAGGCAGAGGGTGTGGGATGTGGTGGGCTGGCTCGGGGTGTTTGTCCTAGTGTGGTATCCTCAGAAGCTGATGGTCTGCAAAGGGCATTAAGGAACCGAGATTACTTTTGCAAACATCAAAAGTTTGCAATTGGATTGGATCTTCAGTCCCTTTGCCTAAGGATGAAGCAGTAGAATTTCAGCAAGCTTGCCAGCACTCAAGAGTGAGTGAGAAAGAACAAAAGCAAGGAGAGGGAGGAGAGGGACTGATTTGGGGAGGAAGTGCCTTGTGTACCAGATGTGTCAGGGGAAGGTCCTGCGCTCTCAGCAGCCAGATTCACTCCTTTAAACAGCATCAGTTGGTGCCCCCCCTCACTCCAACACTCAGTTGGAAGTGAGAGGAGCTTGACTGGTACTGAATCACTCTCATTCCTACCTTTAAACCTGGTAATTTAGATCTTATTTACTTATTTACTTATTTCCACCTCACTCCTCAGCAGATTTAGGATTAATTTGTATGAATAATTGATACTTAATAACCATTATTAATGGCAACAGCAAGAATCCTTTTCCATTAATGAAATAAGACTATTATTTTCAAAGTACTCCACAATATTATCCCACTGTCTCTTCAGCGTCCCTGGGAGGACGAATGAACATGCTGTAAATTTATATGCTTCTACAGAGAACAAAGTGAGGCCTGAAGAAGTACTGAGAGGGCCTAGGGAGGAAGGGAGGACCATACCTAGGACAGAACATGCACACATAGCCACAGCGCAGGCTGCACACGCGCACTGTTATGAATAATGGTCTGTTTTCTTTAAACTAAAGAAACTAAAACTCTTCCCTTGAACTGAGATTCCTGGCCTGTGATGCCGAATGAGTGCCGGACATTGACGCCATCAGAAATTAACCAAGCAGGCCAGGGTCTACCAGGGTCAAGATAACCCAGAAGGTGATAACAAACTCTGGGATTGAACGTGACAAATACTGAGAACATCAGCTATGATGGGCTGTTCTGATGAACTGATTCACTTATCACTTTTGTTCAGTCACTCTAAAACAGCCAGCTAAAGACGAGATGCCAGAATGGTTTCTTAGGATTATATGCTCACCATTCTCAGATCTCTGGCTACCTATCTAAATAAACACGCTTCTTAAAGATTTGATTCCTATCTCTGCTTTTGGTAGAGACGGACATCCAGATGCTGCACTTCCGGCAACAGTACAGCGATTTCATCCTGAACAACCTGGAGTAGAGGGCCTGGGTCTTGTTCCAGGTCTCCTGGGTTCTAGAAGACAATGTTCCCTCAGCATTTCCTTCAGCCAACTAAACAAACCCACAGTAACAGCACAACCCTGCAAGCAAGCAGGAACAAAGACACTAACTCTGCTTCAAGAACACTTACATCCTCTCCCATGACCCAGCTTTTAGATTCATGACTAGAGAATCTTCTTGAATGTCTTGTTTTTGCTCCCTAGCAGGATTGCCCATATCTGCTAGAGGGTTTCTCTCTCACACAGATAATCAGAGAGTATTTCTAATTTTCAGAAGAAAATATGCTTTTCTTCTGTGGTCACATATATGTGTATATGTTATTTGTTTTCTTTTCTCAACTCCCAGATATATTCTGAGACCTCAAATAATTCCCAGCAAGGTTGGTTTGGGACCAGCCTCTGCTATTCCAGCATGGGGGTAAATTAAAGAATGATCAGGCTTTTCCACCCTCCCATCAATGATAGACCCCTGCGGTCCTACATGCATGTCTGATGACGGCACCTGGAGTTGGGTGTGGGTGTGCTTGAGTGGGCATACATGGGCCAGGGACTGGATTTATAAGCACCAGAGCAGCAGCAGCAGAGAACAGAGTGTGGCGGCAATGGGGTGCAATGGGGTGCAGCAGAGAGACCACGAGAGAAAGCCAGAGAGCCTGGAGTAAAGACTTGCCAGGGCCAAGGAGGCCTGTCAGCCTCCTGGGCCCCTGACACTCCTGCCTGCCCTACACCTGGTTGCTTTGCTCTGAAAGATCATTAAAAGCCTGAAAAAACTGCCCAGGACTCCAGTTCTCTTTTACGCGTCTGCCTGAATCATAGAGAACCTGCTCCTGTGTGCTTCTTGCCACTGCAAAGTAGAAGAAATGCCTGTGTTATGCGGTGTAGGTGAATAAAGGAACAGGGATTCTGGATACAGAATACCTGAGGCAGGGGAGTGAGAGTGAGGGGGAGTCACAGCTGACTCCGTGGCCCCCCCTAACCTGACTCCCCATGCAATGCCCTGACTTCCACACCTTGCCCTCTTCTTGAGGAGAACTTACCAATGTTTTATAGGAATCTTAGGTATCTATACCCCACAAATGACAAGGGGGCAATTTCAGCCACCTGGGGGGTCAATCAAGAGAATTTGGTGAGAGATAACTGAGAACATGAGGGTTTAAACACTTACTACACTGAGGGCCATTCTGCCAGGGAGCAGGGCTGCCACGCCCAGGGACCACCATCTTTATTGCTACATGCCCCTCTCCATATCCCTAGTGGCCCAGGTCACAGGGCAGCTCAGCACTGCATGGACCTTTATTCGCTGGGCTGTACCTCTCAGGTCCTCAGCTCAGAAAAGGAATGAAAAGAAGGCTCCAGTCTAAAGCGTCCTCCCACGTGCTCTGCTGACCATTTAATTACAAGGTTCAATCAAACTAATTACACTTTAGGGACCTTAAAGACATTAGGTAATTAAAGGCCACCTCGCTGCAGACTTCCAGAAAGGTAGATGGGGTTTGTTTCAGTCAGTAGATGGGGCTGTGAGTCACGTTGTGAGAAGGTAAACCTTGAGACCAAGGAAATCAGGGGAAAGAGAAACATCTGAGAACAGCAGACTCTAATATTGGGTGGATGGGGCCTCCATGCCTTCTCAGAGTCAGAAAGGTATGTGGAATTGTTCCCTAGCAAATCCATCATCACAGAAATCAGGCTTTCTCATCGGACAATGTGACTGAGCCACAGCTGGTTAAGAGCCGAGTCATAGGAAATTAGACAAGGTAACCCAGCAAGTGCAGTGCTGGGCAGACGGCAAATGCTCAGCAAATGGGCGTAATTATTTGAGTTAGTGTCATGGGTCCCAAAGGCACACTGTCCTTGTAGATTCCTCGGGCTGCCAATGACAAATGTGACCAAGATGGAGCAAACACTTCAGGAAACAAACACCTTCTACCTGACATGAGATGGTTGTTCAAAACCATCTGTGGTAAAGGGAGGTGGTGACAACAGCCAGCGGTTGGGTTATTTTTCTGAAGTACCCCCTGTAGCCACTTTTGGGTGGGTGGGACTTGCAGGGCATAATAGATGAAAGAGATTCTTATTGAACAGACCAGGTCAATGCACAGCAAATAATTGTTGAATTTCACTGGTAGCCTGACCTATCCATATAGAGTGTGGTTCTGGAGAGTTAAATCAACATAAGATAAAAAAACAAAGTCAGGAAATAAGAAGCAGCTATGGAAAGGAAGCCATGCGTGGGAGAGTGTCAGATGCCTCTGTGGGCACCTCAAGGTGCATACTTCTTTCTGTGGGGGAGGGATTGCGAGGCGCAGTCACTTGCTGGCACCAGTTGCCATTGTGGCGAATGATTTTGCATGGTCCAGCGAGCTCAACCCAGCAGTCCCACAGGCTGCTTTGGGGCTACCCAGGCACCCCCAAGCTTGAGGCCCAGCAGGACTCACACTGTCCAGATGTTCAGGGCTGTGACTGCTTCTGGGTAAATATTGGACAATCTATGATGGGGGCCAGTGGACAAATTCTCATCCCTCCTCTCATGTAAAGACATGCATCAATTATTAATATTCCATACTTGTTTTGGAAGCACAACCATTGGTGCTTGATGACGAACAGTGCACCGCTCGACATCACCCCTTTTTATTTGTCCCCCACCTCTGTCTCACTCCCGTTATCCTCACTCTCTTCTCCCTGGGCTAATTCTCCTTATTGTAAAGGAGAAATTCAAGCTTGTGGCTCAGATTTGCTTTCGAGGGACTCAGGTGAAGACAGAAAGTGAAGGTGAAGCCTTGGAGGGGTGTATGTGGTTTGCCCCTAAATGTGTGCCGAAAGGGTCTCCACACGCGTTACAAAGGGGCTGCTAGTTGTTTCTAAGCATTGCAGCAGCCAAAGCAATGAGGGAACTGGATGAGTCATATTGACTTACACTGTCCATAAAATGAAGACACTTTTTGTTAAGAGAAGCAGAGCTTCTTATACTGAGTCCCTCTGTGGCAGGTTCACAGTAGAAGACATTGTGTGATAAAAAGACCGTTGTCCTCAACATCACCTGTTATTAATATAGTAGTGTGTGTGTGTGTGTGTGTGTGTGTGTGTGTGTGTGTGTGTGTGTGTTTGGGGGAGCTTCTTACAGTGCCCTTCAAAGTTGTCTGCAAGTTTCACACCAGGGCATACTTCAGGAAAAGCACTGGGCTAGTGAGATAATACATGCGATAGTACCAAGGCATTCAAAGTGGCAAGGGTTTAGGTATGATTTCTACTTCTGTCACTGACTACCTGGGTGTCCTTGGGTGACCGTAAGCTCCCTAAGCCTCAATATTGCCACCTGTAAAATGGGCCATGGTTAGGATAAATGAGGCCTGAGACATGCTAAATAAGACACAGAGCATGTGAGTGGTCGGTCAAAATGTTACTGATAAAACTGCTCTGAGAGGGGTTCTGGGATGAGGTCCCGGTCCAGGGTAGCTCTCAAATGGTCTGTCTTATTTGTAAGTGCAGAGTGTTTTGAGCTGTAGCTTCCTCCCACTCCTCTTTCTCTCTCTGTTTTTTTCATCAATGACGATTTCTTTGATTTCAAGCATTTCAGGCTTTACATGCAGTTGTTTTAGTATCCATGGCCTGATATATTAATATATAGTAACCTAAAGTTGCCATTTCTATGAATATATCATTCTACTTATTATGACAGAATTTGAAAGACAGCAGTACACACAAGCCACGTTCGGGGGTCTTGACAAGGCAAGGGACTTAAAGACTCCTCAAATTCACCTCAGACTCAGGGTTTGGGGATCCTGGTCATTGATATCTGCTAATTCTTCCTTCAGTCAGTTTGGAAAATAACTAGATGCTTGGATGTTTTGTTCACTTGTTTTTACTGCTGCAAATGCTGGAGGCGCGCAGGGAATGCTGGGAAGGTGTACCGCTGTTATGGGGCAGGGAGGCTCCTAGGGAATGGTCTGCTCCTCTTTCCTTCTCTCCATCAGTCCTTCCCCCCCTCCTCCTTTTTCTTCTTATTTCATTTTACAAATGCACTGTGCCAATTGCTGTGTTAATGATGAGGACTCAGTGGCAAACACAACAGATATGATTTCTATTCTCATACAGCTCACAGTCTGTATGGGAGGCATGTAAACAAATCACCACAGAAACATCTATGTATTATAAATTGTGACAGTGCTTTTCATGGAAGTGTCAGTTACAAAAGGAGCCCTCCAATCTAGGGGGCCAGGGACGGTGGCTGGAAATAGGGTTGGGTTCCTCCTCTGACTGCTAGCTATAGGTAAGGCCACCTTCATGGAATGTGAGCACAAGCCCCTCGGCCACTCCATGAGGAAATATGCTCTGCAGTAGAAAGAACACACATTGTAAGAGTGACCAGTCAAGTTGCTGATGGCTTAAGAGAAGCCACTCAAATGTTCTGAGCTCAGGTGTCCTGGCTGAGACACAGGGGTAATGACTCCTCTTTGCAGACCACTTGGGTGATTAGGAATTAAAGCACCCAGAGCAGATCCTAACACAGAGAGGCTCATAATGCCTATTCCTCTGAGCCTCTTCTTCTCCTTCTGTTGTATTAAGACCAGGTAATGTCATCTGGTCCTTGAGATGATAGGGCAGGAGTTTTGCCAAGCATTTTTTGCAAGCCCCACCCCCATCCCACTCCATAGGACCCAGCTTAATGTCTGTTATAAAGCAGGTATACACAGTAAGAGCTGCTCATAAAATATTTGACTGAAGAAGTGAACTTGTCATACTGCCCTTAGGCTTCATGACTAATGCTTCAGTTAAAAGAACAGCACGACTGAGATTCCAAATAAACCCTGTAATACATGTAAATGATTCTCCACCATCCTAAATAATAACACAGATTTAATTAAAAACACTCTAAATGTATCCTTTCAAACACTCGTTCAACCCTCTGTTCCTTTATCAGACTCTCAATTTGCTGACTGGAGTGTGATTTTTGCTGAAACCTATAAATGGCAAATCACATTTTCATCCCACAGTGTCAGAGATAAAGCCATATAAGAGAATGGAATAATTAAAGGCCAAAGAGGTAAACCCAGCCAGGAGTGCAATGGGAAAACACAAGCGAGCCAATGATGTTCACAGACTTCCTTTTTTTTTCTTTTGCTGATTAAACTAAAGGTCTTCCCTGTAAATTAGAACAGTGTTCTCCTGAAATATTAATCTATATCTTAAGTAAAAAAAAAAGTCCATGGCTGGTTATAACAATTCAATTGCTTATGAGTGTCCTTAACAGAGATGAGTAAGGTTTGTCAACTCTGGAATATTCCTAATGTGATGGGAGGTCCCCAACTTTAGCACAAGTGTACCTACAGACTCCTGAGCTCTTTACACCTTTGTCCATTTTTCATCCATCTCTGTACCCATCACCCACCTACCCATCCAATCCACCTATCCATCCAGCCATTCACTCACTCATGCACCAACCCATCCACACACCTCTCCATCCAGTCACCCACTCACCAGCAATCGACCACACATTCACTCACCCCTCCAACCATCCATTCGTCTATATAGCCATCCATTCATCTATCTACCTATCTAGCATAAACCTACTGAGCCCCTCCTCTGAACCAAGTATGACTCTAGTCCTGAGGACACAGCAGGGTATAAGGAAGATGAGGTTCCTGGTGCCCTGGCGAGAGAATACACAATTATATAGACACATATTTGCAGAAACAACCAGGGTTGTCCCTATTAATATTCACTCAACCAAATTTCCTTGGGCAAAGTGCAAAAAACTGTGGTTTCCTATTATGGAGGTAAGTAATTATGTTTTCCTAAGAGAATAAGGGTAGTCTCTGATTTAGCCCTGTACTTCTAGTGCCTAGCACAAAACACAGGACATTCTGGGGCTACTCGAGAACAGGCACAATGTCTTGTCTGCTGCTGCACGGAACACTCCAGCATGGTTTTAATTCCTTCAAGTAGCATTTAGGGAGACCCATTCATTTCCCAAATACTGGAAATTTTCTTTAGTGATATACATATGTGTTTCTGCTGAGTAGACAGAAGGAATGGAATTTCTGGGTCCACTTTAAGGGATATTGCCAAACAGTTTCCAAAGTGGTTGCAACAATTTACATAAACACAAGAATAACAAGAGTTCTAGTTTTCCTACATTCCTACTAAATCTTGGCATTATCCTTTTTTTTTTTAATTTTGTCTTTCTGTCTTCTTTGATTTTGTCTTTCTGTCTTCTTTGATTTTGTTTGATTTGTTTTGTCTTGGGCCTCCCCGGTGGCGCAGGGGTTGAGCGCTGCGCTGTGGAGCTGTCAGCAGCGGCAACGCGAGTTCGATGCCCGGCCGGGGAGAATCCCACATGGTGGGGCAGACCTCTCCTGCCTCACCCGCTGCTCCCCTCAGCAGTGTAATTCTGATCTGCCTGTTCTGCTCCCCACAGTCTCTGGTGAGCCCTCTCGCCACTCCACGCCTCCGGCCTGTACCCCAGCTTGTATGTAAAAAAAAA